>JANHAO010008454.1:0-19209 GCA_026873985.1 Saraca asoca | reverse complement strand
TCATCATTTATAGAAATTAATGGTAGTGTTTCATACAGTAAAACTATTTATAATTATACATGGGATTGTTAAGCGAAGAGGGACTATCCACTCACCTTGAACTCAGAACTGATCACTTGAAAGAAAATCCACTATGACCTCACAATCAAGATATCAACGTCCTCATCACTTTTCCAATGAAGTTTTAGGTCCAAGAGCGTTTACTGTCAACTCGCCGCCGGCCAGAGTGCCGCTGGTGACCCAGAATTCAAGACTAGCTATATCAGCTAGCCAATATGGGAGGAGGAAGAATTAAGCTACTGCTACTGAGCTTTCCCATCACAAATCATGCCGGAATGGAAGGAAGAGAGATAAAGATCATTGATGAAGAACAAAGGTTATCAATTGGGCTTGCCGAATCGAGCTTGAATCACCGACGTTTGACCGGACTGGTGGTTGGCCAAAACTTGGGTAGAACAGGGGAAACAGCCTCATTCTCACTATGGGCTGCTGCCGAAGTGGAAGAGAAGAGGAATAACAATGGCAGAGCAAAAGAAAGCCATCGGAGAAGCCATGGCTGAAGGAGGACAGCTTGGCGGAGCTGCCATGGAGCTGTCCATCCAAGCTTACCCGAATAGGAAGAAGGTGTCAAACTCCAGCTGGCCTCCTTCTAACTGAAAATGTGCGTCAGAGCTGGCCAATTTGCCTGGAGATACGCCGACAACTAGAGATTTTCGGAAAGGTCTGAAAATGGTGAGAGAGACAGGAGAAGAAAGGAAGAAGAAAAAAGAAGGAGGAAGAAGAAATGGAGGGGAGGCCACCGGGCTTGCTGGAAAAATCTAGAAAGGGAAATAAAATATTAGCCCTCCAAGCCACTAGAAACTGGCTAGACCAGTCTTCCCCAAATTTTTTTTTTCACTTTGGCCCTAAAGTTTTCCTTATTTTGAAACTTGGCCCACCCAAAAATAAGACTTTTCAATTTAGTCCCTCTAAATTTTTTTAAATTTCCCTTTTTATTTTTCTAATTTTTTTCTGGGTATTACAAAGAGTCCCTTAGATTGAGCTTTTCTACATTTAAATTCCCTTCATTTGTGATTCTATTTTATTATCCACTTGAATTGTTTGTTTTATTTCTTGATTCTAATTTGATGATCAACCCCACCCACATTTCATACTTTAACACATAGAAAATAGATCAGTAGTCTCTGTAGATATGATCTGGACTCACCATAGCTACTAGCTTAGATAGTTTAGCACTATTTTTGGCCAATCTTGACAACCATCACGCATTCTCCGCTTCTAATAATCAAAATACAATGGACAAAAATACATACTTTATATGAAAAGGGAGCTAGAAGAATAGAATCCCACTTACTTGGTCATATGGATTCTCCATATCATGCAATGCATAAGCTTGTCCTTTGTATTACATCTAGCCTCTAGCCTAGGCCTAGATATAAAGTGGCAAAAACTTTTATGAAGACAACTTAAATGATTAACACTAATCTAAAACACATAAGTGAGATTAAAGGAAATCATAAACATGAATTATTTGGTCAATTTACCTTTAATTCATTTTTCAGATCCTAGATTGCATTGAGGCCCTCTCTCAATGAAATTTTTGTTCTAGCTAATGTCCAATCATTTGATCACTCTTTAGGAAGTAGTCCACTGCTAGTCCACACTCAGGGATAGTGTTCATGGTCAACTGGTCATTCTTCCAAACCAATGTTTGAATCCAATTAGGTTAACCCTAGGTGGAGTGTCACTAATTCTCCCCCTTCAAACAATTCTTCCTCGAATTGTCTGATGAATTGTCCCTTATATGCATTATAGGGTTTAAGGGTTTATCTTTATTCTATTTTAATAGTTTAATTCATCATTATGTCCTTAGCCTTTACCTCATGTCCTCAACTACTTCTCTGTATGTCATTTCTTGTCTCTAGCTAATCCTTAATTGTGTTCTTTTTTGTAATCTATCTATCCTTATTATTGAATCACCTCCTATCTATTTCCTTTTATATTAATCTTATGCCATCCATCATGCTTTCATTGTGCTACTATGACTTTTTCTAAACCACTTTGGTGCTTTCTAACTTGCTCGATTCTTGTCTTTGATATTTGGCCTCCTTGTATCATATCTTATCTATCCCATATCCTAATCTATTATTATCACTTCTTTCATTAAACACTAACATCTTGCATGCCCAAGTCTTATGCCTTGTTCTTATCTTCTTTATATCTCCTATTAACTTGATCATATCCTTTATTCCTTTTTGCCTATAAAGCATACTAGTTGTATGCATTCTAGGGTTTAGGGGTTTATCTTTATTCTATTCTAATAGTTCAATTCATCATTATGTCCTTAGCCTTTACCTCATGTCCTTAGCTACTTTTTTGTGTGTCATTGCTAATCCTTAATCATGTTCTTTTTTGTAATCTATCGATCCTTATTTTTTAATCACCTCATATCCATTTCCTTTATATTAATCTTATGCCTTCCATCATGCTTTCATTATGCTACTCTAACTTTTTCTAAACCACTTTGGTACTTTCTAACTTGCTTGATTCTTGTCTTTGATATTTGGCCTCCTTGTATTGTATCTTATCTATCCCGTATCGTCATCTGTTATTATCACTTCTTTCATTAAACACTAATGTCTTGCATGCCCAAGTCTTATGCCTTGTTCTTATCTTCTTTATATCTCCTATTAACTTGATCATATCCTTTATTCCTTTTTTCCTATAAAGCATACTATTTGTATGAATTCTAGAGTTTATGGGTTTATCTTTATTCTATTCTAATAGTTTAATTCATCATTATGTTCTTAGCCTTTACCTCATGTCCTCAACTACTTCTCTGCATGTCATTTCTCATCTCCAGCTGATCCTTAATCGTGTTCTTTTTTGTAATCTATCTATCCTTACTATTGAATCACCTCTCTTCCATTTCCTTTTATATTAATCTTATGCCTTCCATCACGCTTTTGTTATGCTAGTTTGACTTTTTCTAAACCACTTTGGTGCTTTCTAACTTGCTTAATTCTTGTCTTTGATATTTGGCCTCCTTGTACCATATCTTATCTATCCCTTATCCTAATATGTTATTATCACTTCTTTCATTAAACACTAATGTCTTGCATGCCTAAGTCTTATGCCTTGTTCTTATCTTCTTTATATCTCCTATTCACTTGATCATGTCCTTTATTCCTTTTTCCCTATAAAGCATACTAGTTGTATGCATTCTAGGGTTTAGGGGTTTATCTTTATTCTATTCTAATAGCTCAATTCATTATTACATCCTTAGCCTTTACGTCATGTCCTTAACTACTTCTCTGCATGTCATTTCTCATCTCTAGCTAATCCTTAATCGTGTTCTTTTTTGTAATCTATCTATCCTTATTATTGAATCACCTCTCTTCCATTTCCTTTTATATTAATTTTATGCCTTCCATCACATTTTCATTGTGCTACTCTAACTTTTTCTAAACTACTTTGGTGCTCTCTAACTTGCTTGATTCTTGTCTTTGATATTTGGCCTCCTTATACTGTATCTTATCTATCCCTTATCCTAATCTGTTATTATCACTTCTTTCATTAAACACTAATGTCTTGCATGCCCAAGTCTTATTCCTTGCTCTTATCTTCTTTATATCTCCTATTAACTTGATCATATCCTTTATTCCTTTTTTCCTATAAGGCATACTAGTTGTATCAATTCTAGGGTTTAGGGGTTTATCTTTATTCTATTCTAATAGTTCAATTCATCATTACGTCCTTAGCCTTTACCTCATATCCTCAACTACTTCTCTACATGTCATTTCTCATCTCTAGCTAATCCTTAATTATGTTCTTTTTTATAATCTATTTATCCTTATTATTGAATCACTTCCTATCTATTTCCTTTTATATTAATCTTATGCCTTCCATCACACTTTCATTGTGCTACTCTAACTTTTTCTAAACCACTTTGGTGCTTTCTAACTTGCTTGATTCTTGTCTTTGATATTTGGCCTCCTTGTACCATATCTTATCTATCCTGTATCCTAATCTGTTATTATCACTTCTTTCATTAAACACTAACATCTTGCATGCCCAAGTCTTATGCCTTGTTCTTATCTTCGTTATATCTCCTATTAACTTGATCATATCCTTTATTCTTTTTTTCCTATAAAGTATACTAATTGTATGCATTCTAGGGTTTAGGGGTTTATCTTTATTCTATTCTAGTAGTTCAACTCATCATTACATCCTTAGCCTTTACCTTATGTCCTCAGCTACTTCTCTACGTGTCATTTCTCATTTCTAGCTAATCCTTAATCATGTTCTCTTTTGTAATCTATCTATCCTTATTATTGAATTACCTCCCATCCATTTCCTTTTATATTAATCTTATGTCTTCCATCATGCTTTTTTTATGCTACTCTGACTTTTTCTAAACCACTTTAGTGCTTTCTAACTTGCTTGATTCTTGTATTTGATATTTGGCCTCCTTGTATTGTATCTTATTTATCCCATATCCTAATTTGTTATTATCACTTCTTTCATTAAACACTAATGTCTTGCATGCCCAAGTCTTATGCCTTGTTCTTATCCTCTTTATATCTCCTATTAACTTGATCATATCCTTTATTCCTTTTTTCCTATAAAGCATACTAGTTGTACTAGATGCTTGTTCACATACGTATATATCATGTTCTTAACACATCTTGCCTTTCATTCTTAACTACTTTCATCATATCACATATCATAATCTTGATAAACAAACATAAGTATCTCTTAGGGCATTTGCACTACTTATGTCATGTCATACCTTATGCATGTCCTTGGTTGGTAAGCATACATTTAATCACATTATATTCATTCACATCATTTTATCTTCTAGCTTGTCCTTTCTTAATTATGGCATTCCCTAATATGCCTTCACCTTTCATTTGCATGGAATTTCATAATATATAGCATACAACTAAAACATAATCAATTCATGTAATCATGAAAAACAAAAACTTTCACTAATTCATAACTCAAAACTCAAATATAGATTTCACCCTAGAGTGACATTATTTAGATCAAAACAATCAATTGAAGGACAAGAATTCAAACAATTTCCTAATTGTACAACAAGCATAAATCCTATATCATAATGTTCTAAATTGAATCTTGTTCCAAATTTAACACTATTGCATCCCAGATATCTTTTAAGTGGTCCTCAAAATGATTTATTCATTATTGCATCCTCACATCTAAAGCTTTGATTCTTTAATCCATGGCCCTAAGTATTTGGTCACTTCCTATTCTTATTGGCATGGCTCTAAGAAGATTATAAGTCTCAATTATAATTCACTCTCTTAGTGGTATGTTCCTTTGGGCTCTAGCTTGATAGGCTCCATATATGAGGTTTTTTCTTTGTCCACTTGAGGCATTACTTTGTGACTTGCTTTTGTCTTTTATTTGTTGCCTACCTCGTAATCTTGTCTTTAGTACCCATTGGCCACCAATCATTCTATAGCCTAACTTAAAGATCATATTCATAGAAATAGGTTCTGGATGCCACTCTTTAATGTTCTCTAATTCACATCCAAAGTGAATTAGGACATTCATGATGGCTAATCCATATGGTAAAAACCTTTGAACCTCTTGTCATGCCACAGCTAATCATAATAGTCCATGGTAGATTGCATCTCCTTCCATCTTGTAATAGGGTTATCAAATTCTGGTCTGTACAAGTAAATTTAGTCCTTTAAGTTTTCCTTGGTAGCAAAATGTTGATGATGAAGTAATGTAGGACTCAGAAATTTAGTAACAGCTCTTTCAGTGCAGTATGGTCTGGGATGTGAAATTCAATTCTACTTAAACTATAGTTCCTAAAATACCTTATTGAAGTTCCTTCAGCAAGACATCTAAGCAGTATCTGAAGTAGATGGATGTTAAGGCAATCCTAGTTCTGCATACGTAGGTGGTTAGAACTAAAGGTTGGTTGATTTTTCCCTAAGGTTTACATAGAAGTATCTTACAACTTCAATGTAAACTAGAGAGGAACAGCTCATAAATCATAGCCATAATTATAACTATAAGGGTTGTAGGATTCCTAGTCTATTAAACTCACCACAGTTTCAAAGACATATAAAATAGGATGGATATGCAATCTTGGCCCCTATTTCATAATCATATCGGCCTACTACACCAACATCCAAAAACAAGTCTAAATCATAAAGGCACCGAGGTCTTCTTCCATAATTTTGAAGTTTGAGTTTGATGAAAATTTTTGGACTGGGGAGGCAAAATAGGGTCTTGCACTATTCGGGAGGCAAAAAAACCTAAAGGAGACTGAGAAGGCTTGGGATGAATGAAAGAAAGAGGGGAAGCTACCTATATATAGGCCACACCATGCATGGATTGTAAACTACCCCTTAATGATCGGTCAACCACCTGCACTTTTGACTGACTATTAACCACTAACCCATAATTTTTATTAACCTCTTTGTTTTCTCATTTTTCCTAACTCATATTTAGAGTAAAATTATCCATCCTGACTCTTCTATTTGGATTTAGGGGTATTTTTGTCTTTCTAACTGGATTATTGATGAGTCCTAATTTCCAACTTATAACTACTCAAGTTACATAAGGTTTTAACTTTCTTGGTTTACCTCTCCTGTGTGGGGGTAATCTAATCTTTATTACCTCTTGATTCAATACAGGTAAAATCATCCTTTGTATTCTACTCTCATCCCTAAGGGTAATTTCATTATCAGCCTCTTATACTCGTTCATCACTGTTGTCATTATCCCTATCGTCCATCTCTAACTTATGTCTAGGGTTACTCTCTTCATTTATGATTTCATGTACCCATTCAAAGGCAAAATCTTCATCCTTAGAATATCTACTCACTTTCTAATTTAATCACACGTCAATTTTCCTATTTCATATTATTTTTTATTATGTGGATTTGATTACTCTTAGTGATCAGATTAGTGGATTCCCCAAAAATAAAGGATGCTCATGGGCACATGCCATCATGACCAATATCCACTAAACCATTACTATGATATGTCACATCCCGAAATCCAGAATGTTATTGGCACAAATCACCTTATGGTGATTTGTGAAACCATGAACATAACCTCACTAAAATTTCTTTAATATTTTGAAATCATAAAAATAAATGCAAAAAATGATTCTTGGTGCCTTTTTAGAAAAATTCATGATATGTATAAGTGCTATGAAAACATTTTTCTTTAAATAGATAATTTTCAAAGTTAAAATAAAATGCTTTTCATAAAATTCATCATATATGAGAATCCAATGTTTGGATAGATAGACACTAACCATCTAAAGTAAATCAAGGGGACCACATACCCAATTCTAATCACCTGCAATATCCTGAAGTATCTCTTAATTGAGATAACTCTCATAAGACTCATGAACTTGAAAAATATTAATGAGAGGGGTGACGACTACAACTAATCAATGAGCATAACGTAAATCCAACTTTGAGTTAAAAATCCTTTCAATCATACTTGTAAATATAAGTATAAATATACATATATGTATATATATATATTGCAAAATGTTTTTTCATATGCTTTTAAAAAAAATGTAATAACAATTGTCTCCAAACTTTCATATCTGATCTTTATTTCTTTCTATCTATCCTTATCCTTATTCTTATTGACTATTCTATCACATTATAAACACAAAACAATTTGAAATCATTTTACTTGCTTTACTAAGTCATATCTGATAATCATGTAAAGTTCATCTTTTATAATTATATTAACAATAAGGAAGAGCAATGCTTCCTTAACTCTAACTTTTCTTTAACTTTGACTTTTCTTTTAGTTTGACTTTTCTTTGTCCTATAGGATGTTTCATAACTTTTATGCCTTAATGCACCTATTCTATGACACCTTGTTGAGTAGGTGACCATCTGCCCCATAACCCCCTATCGTATGGATTCCCACATACATCTCTTAATGCACATAAGTCTATCAATATCCCTTGTTAGTTCATGTACATAGATACATATACCTACATCTCTTAACATTCCTATCTTCCATCATATACTATACCTTCTTATCTATCCATGACTAACTCATACCTACCTCATAATCATCCTCTTTAAAACTATCCTTCATAATGCTTCATAAATGATGAAATGAGATTAAATTTTAGAAATACTTTTCTTGAGAAAAATTCTCATTTTTATATAGAGAACAAATGTATATCCTTTTATAAAATAATATTTATTTCAATAAAAAAAACCGATTAAATAGTAATAACAAAACATAATATTTTTAAAACAATAATTTCTTAGTTTTCCAAAAAATAACGATTCTAATAATTTTCATGAACATAAGAAATCTTAATAAACACTTTTTGAGGAAATAAAATTAGAAATTCATAAATCAAAATTTTCTAAAACATAGAATAAAACTTTTCATAATATTTCATGAGTTCATAACATTTATGCCCATATGCATATACAAAGCTAGGATTTATAGATTAATCAACTACTTGTATCATTTCTACATTCCCTTGCTATTACCCATTTCATGCATACATTAAATCAATCAATCTTATAATCATATAGGAAATCAATTTCTTAAGTTCTACTTGAATCTATCTTCCCATATACATTCTATTCTAAGCCTAAATTTATTAGATCTTGTATTTCAGGTCTATTCTTGGTTTAATCCATGATCTTGTGACCTATTCAAGTCTCATAACAATTCACAATTATTGCTTCCATTAATTTAGACATAATTTCTAATAGGTTAATTCTTTAGTCACATGCCCCCTCTAACAATCAACATACATTGGGTAATATTTCAAAACTACATATTTTATATGAAAGGGGAGCTAGAAAGGTAGAATCTCACTCATCTGGTTATATAGATCCACATCATGCAATGTGTGAGCCTATCACTAATATTACATCATGCCTCTAGCCTAGGCTTAAACGCAAAGTAGCAAAAACTCCGATAAAGCCAACTTAACTAATTAATCCTAATCTAAAACACATAAGTGAAATTAAAGAAAATCGGAAACATGAATTATTTAGTTGATTTACCTCAATTTCATTTTCCAGATTGGAGATTGTATTGGTGTTCTTCCTCAATGAGGTTTTTGTTATGACTGATACCCAACTATACTAGGATTGTCAGACCTCAAATTTTATGTATTGAATTTTGTCAGACCTAATATTGACTGATCAATCACTCTTTTGAAATCAATCGACCAATTGATCTCTCGAGAACCATGCTTGTTATCAATTAATTTACCCTTTAGATCTATGTTTAAATCTATTCAAATTACCATATGGAGTATTACACAACTTGAAACCAGAGAAAAGCATCTCTTTGCACATACACTGATAGCCTCATTGCCAGCAAAGGCTAAAACTTGGGCCCCATCTTATTTGTCTTAATCCGAATGACTTTTCCTTTCTTGTGACAAGTTCAAGGAAAATATCAATGACAAGGATATTATCTTATTGAGTTTTGGCTAACAAAAAAGGCCACCTTTCGTTGGAGTCAATGAGAATGGCGCAAAGACTTTGGCGAACAAGGGGAACCCACTTTCTATAAGGCCATCAATGCGAACGCCCAACTCCATCACGGATGCAGGCGAACGCCACGAGATGCGCCTCATGCATAGGCCACCGTTTGGATGATGAATGCCCATGGTCATGCCTCCACCACGTTACTATAAAATACAAAAATAACATTATTAAATAGACGTCAAATGAAGGATAAACTAATGTATATATGGGTGTAATAACATTTTTGTAAATACAAGGGTACAAATAACGTCAATTCCTATTTATAAACTGATGTCTAAATTTATTATCATGTTTGACGTTATTTTGAATTAAGGAACCAGCGTATTTTTAAAATTATTTAGTTTGTATCATTTTGGTTTAAATCATCTCCTTAATGCTATCAAAAAAAATATTAATTTATCAATTACATATTTGTTTGATCATATTTCAAAAAAATTATTATAATATAATTTATGACTTATTTGATTATAGTTAAATAAATTTTTTATTAATTTATCAATTGAATTCTTAATCAAACTATTTACATACAATTAATTTACTAGTATGACAATATTACAATTAATTTTTCATTTTACTAAGACTACAAAATTGCAAAAGGCCAATGCATCCTCATGTCTCTCACATTTTATGAAGAAGCAGTGGTGATGTATTTGAATTTTTGTTGATCCAAATATATGAGATTTCGGTTAGATGATTGTTCTCTAAAAAAATGTAGTTAATAATAGGTTTTTGTAAAAATGTAGCTTGTAGCAAATTTTTGTATTTTTTTTTGAAAAAAAACTCTTAATAGAAACAACATCGATTTTTAACAAAATTGACATCTTTACACTATTACAAAATACAAAAACGACATATAAACAAAAGAAAAAAATTCAAAAAAAAAAATCAATAGGTATATTATTATGAAGAAGCAGTGGTGTGTTGTACATATGTTGAAACTTAGTACATAAGACATAAGTTGTCATAAAAAAAATGTGTGAACAAAATGAAAAAAAATAATTCAAAAAAATTCAATAGATAATATTATTATATGAACAAGCAGTGGTGTATTTATAAATATGTTGAAAATTAATATGTCAGTTTTCATAAAAAAATAGACTTATAAACTTTTAAGACATCAATTTTTTATTAGGTACCAACATATATACAACCGACATTTAAAATTTAGGCTTCTTTACTTAACATGTCAATTCTTCCCCCTGACTCTCATTTACTTTCCCTTGTCTGAAACATTTACCAAAAATCATTCTTAAACTCTTGTTGTTTTTGTCTTCATTGTCTTTGATCTTCGCATTTCAAGTTCATCGCTGATCGAGGTAGAGACCTTCATTCTTCTTATACTATATTTTTTTTTTCTTTAATGCTAAGTTATAATGAAGTTTTTTATATTTTATTGGTTTTGTACTTTACTGATAGTTTATAGTTTTGGTTAAATTTTATTTTTTTTTTGCTATGGTTCATGATTGGTATGAGGTATTTTTTACTGTGGTTGGTTGGTCATACCCTATTTCTGACTAGCTACTAGAAAAAAGGAAAAAAAAAAAGGTTGAAAGTCTACTAGCTATTAGTTGCATCCATTATTTACCTCTTATTACCCTGTTTATGCTTATGCGATATATTCTTGTGACATGAATTTAGGTAGATAGCCTTTACATCATCGTTATAACATGACAGTTAGTAATCTTGCTATAGTATGGTTTTGATCATCAAATTAAAATAGTTTATTGGTGAAAGTTTATATATGTCACGCCCCAATCCTGGGCACGTGACCGGTGTAGAAGGCCACCCGTAGGAAACCTCCTACAAGCCTGACTATATATACTGATTCATGAATACATCTATTTTTATCGAAAATTCTACAAAGTTTCCCTTATAATTTAGACGCCTAGGCCCAAAGCCTTCATACACAACAAGGGCCACACACCCATGAAAACCTATACAACAAATAAACAGACACGCAGTGGCCCAGACTAGACAACAACAACCTACTGGGCATCTAGGACTCAATGACAAACATAATGCAGTAAGTATCCCTATCTAACTACCAAGTCACAATACCAATTTATACCTTTATCTCTGCATAGAGGGCTATCCAATTATTGAGCAGTACTGGAATCAATGTGGATGCTCTGGGGCTCTGAAAAACATAGAAACAGAAATAGTAAGTTTCTAAGAAACTCAGTGAGTAAACAATCCCCTTGAAAACTCATTTATAGATCATATTCAAAACTATTTCAAATCAAGAAAATATGCTTACCTGTTTAGCCAATATAATTTCAAAAATAATTCTTGATATATCATTTATCAAGGAAATCCAATATTCAAAAACATAAATCTCAATAACATGGTACACAATGTCAAAAATCAATACCATAAAGTAATTTTCGTTCAATATAACATAACGATAAAACAATCAATATCAAGTTTAAAATTCATCAGTAACTCATACCGTAAAATATATCTACTGTAATCTCAGGGACAACCCCAAGAGGGAATTATCACAATATCATATCACATAAGCATGACTCATTTAGTGCGTCCGCTAGGTCCTCATGCCGCATAACTCATCCAACACATCCACCAAGTCCTGATGCTATAATCATAATCCCTGTCCCACCTTATCTCTCCATCATACACACACATACACGAGTGCACTCGTAGGTCGCCAATGAGTTTTCCCTGTAATTCCAGGGTTTTCAAATTATTCAATAAAATCCATCATGTAACATGATTTTCAAACAACCATATTTTCATATCATAGATTATAAAAATTCATTTATGGGTAAGTAGCATTATCAACATATTTAAAAACCAATTAAAACATTTCATTCCTCAAACATCACATAATATATAGTTTCGTCAATTCCAATAATTCAAAACAATATAGAAATCATACTCATCAATTCTCATAATAAACAAGATAAAACCAGATATTTATGCAACATATGAATAAATTTTACAAATCATGTAATCATATCATAAAATTCCATTTTCTCAAAAATCATGAAATTTCATACATAAATATCATATCAAAATATAAAAGGGGTTATTACATGAGGAGGACCATTTACTCACCTCCAATGTTGCAACTATACACTGGACTAAATCAGCTAGAATCTCAGAGTTTGGCATTTTACGAACTTAACATATTATCAGGAACACATCTGAAGTAGAATAACAGCAAAATCTGAGTTTTTCATCATCTTGACAAATAAGGGTTTCTACATAATAAACTTGATATCTTGATACATGATTACTACTGAATAAATCTGATGATTTAGGATTACTCACCAGGTTCTGATGAACACACCGATAGCTCGCCGCCGCTAGCTCAAAACCCACACTGGCCAAATGGTTACGAACAGGGGAGGAAGGAGAAGCTCCAGCTACAACCAACCTTTTCCTGCCATGAGAGAGCCATAGGGAGATCACTGATAACATGAGCTTGCCGGTAAAGAGAGAAATCTATCGAAAAATGAAGCTGGCCATCCACTTTCATATGGCAGCTAAAAGGAGGAAAGCCTCAAACAGAGCTACACCTTGGTAAGGACAACGTCAAAAAAGGAAGATACTTGCTATCCGTTGCTCGTGTCCATGCCGATGAGGTGGAAGGAGCAACATTGGCCAAAATCGGTATTGCACTGCGAAGGACTTTGGGGAAGAAATAGCTACGCACTGAAAAGAAGAACTGGGCCAAGAGAGAGAGAGCTCGCCGGAAACCAGAAAAGATGACGGCAACGGAAAAATAGAGATTGCCGGCCATAAAGGAGAGGGAGAAGCCAAAGAGAGAGGGGGAGAGAAAGAATGCGTGAAGGTTCCAGAAAAGGGAGGGGTGCTAGGGGAAAAGACAGTTGAAGGTGATCAGCTACCAGCTGGGCAGATTTTTCAAAATTTACAATTTGGCCCTTGAAGTTTGGGCCAAATTACACAAGGGCCCAACTTCAAGAAAACTTTTTAATTTAGTCCCTACCAAATTTTCAATTTGGTCCTTCTGGCATTTTTTTTCCAACTATTACAATATATCTAATGCATGTGACAATATAAAATTGTACCACTTAATTAAAGTAGACAGTAATTAGCAGTTTTATTTTGAACAAACTTACCTTGTTATGTATATGATTATTCATAAAGTAAGTAACTTATTATTATATATAAACTTTTCTTAACTTGATATGTTTTTTTTTTAATTTTAATTAGTTTTATGATATATTGAATTTTTTTATCCAATAAAATGTTTAAAATTGTTAAAATTGATATTGTATTGGATGATTGTAGATTATGATTTGATGGTTGATTTTGAAAATATATAAATAGCATTAGGTTTTTATAAAATTGTAGTTAGCAGAAGATTTCTATAAAAATATAGCTAGTAGTAATATTTTTTTAAACAAAAGATGTAGCTAGCAATTGTTTTTTTTCTTCTAAGAAAAGATATCATTTTTTATACAAAATCGATATCTTTTTGTCCAAAAACATCGGTTTTTATATCAAATTAGCATCTTTAGTAGTAGTGGAGAAAAAGACATTAGTTTTTTATAAAATAAAGATATGTAAATTTTTAAAAAAAATAACAAAATATTTATTATATATTAAAAGTTGACACCGTTTCTTATTTTATATTTTGATTAAAAAATTAATATGAATTATTTTAACCTATAATATCATTTAGATAAATGTCAATTTTCAAATTAATATAATATGTGTAAAATAATTAATGTGAAAATATATTTGTATAGTAGTGTTAATTACATTTGGCAAGGGCCATGCATGCGGAGCCTGAACGCCTCATTGCCTTCGGAGTTGACGAGCGCCCACCTTTGAGTTTGCCTTCGTTCATGCCACTGGAGACAATTAGGGCATTAAAAAATATATATTAACAGTACAACCATTTTAATGACCACCGCAAGGCACGACTAATGGTGAACATCAATCTGGAATACATTTACGCCACTGAGGAAGCACGTCTGCCAAAAGTTCTCATGCAAAATAAACAAACGCGACACTCCAAGTAAGCTCTTAGCCCTAATTCTGTAATTAATTTTGCACAAGCATAAGCACAGACCTTATTCCTGAACTGAGGAATATTAAATTTCAAAATTTTCCAAGAATTATACATCTAAACCCTCGTCAAACTCTTCCGATGGCAGGAAAGAGGATAAGAGAAATGCCAACCATTTCCATCTACCACAGTGTGATGGCCTCCGCTCGCAAATCCAACGTCACGATACATGCATATACCCATCTGCCAAAGGTCACGTTTATATTTGAAAATGCCAAAATAAATGCGAATTACTCCCGAATGTGTGTGGTCTAGTATTTGCTTAAGACACTCATTTCAAAATTTCAAGAATGTGACTATTAAACCACAATCTCCAAGAATTAGCATCGCTCACCACCTGTTTGATTGAATACTTTTCGCAATTAGTTTATTATGTAGGATGTTTATCACTGTATGCTCGGTTTTTATGCTTGCTCGTCATCTTTTTGTTGACATAATAAAATATGAATGTCATGTTAATTTGTAGATGTTCCAACACATTTAGTATAATTTGTAAGCGTACAAAAGAAATGGAAATTAACAGACCCCAGTTTATAAACAAAACAATAATAGCATTATATTATACAATTGCATAGTAATCTATTTATATAGGGCATAACTGGCTATAGCTACTGCCAGTTTTTTCTTTCCTTTTTTTTTTGGGTTTGGGAAACCTTTTTTAAACAAATGCTTAACTGCTTACATGAGTAATCTTGGGTGCTAAAGCCTAAGGTATTATTGCATCAGAAATTTATGCATGGCCTGCCATTATAGAATATAATTCAGGCGCACACAAAAATTGGGGATATCCTGCTATGTTACCGAACAAAAATTGCATTGCTTATATTTATGCTTAAGCTTTTCGCTCTTATAGTTTTTCAATTTTAATCTTCTTGAATGCAGCATCATACATTCATGTATTTCTTATCTCATCTGTGAGTTTGATATACGATAATTTCAATGTATCCTCGCGGAAAAGTAATAAGGCTTTCTACATGAACCTTCCAAAAATTTCAATAATTACTTGCACACATTATAATATTATCTGAATTGTTATTGGTTATTTTTAGAGTTTTTGAACACACACTAATATACTTGAAATGATTGTATCACACCATAATAGCCTATTATCTTTTTTGTCATATCATGATAATTCTCACAGCTTCCCCCCACTAGTCTCTGAATTTAGTACAAGAATAACATACCGGAAGTAAGCATTTTCCAAGTTCTACATAAACTAACTATTTCTTTTTTGGCTTGATTATATTTTTGATCTCCTAAAATATAAATCGATTACATTTGATTCCCTTAAAAAAAATTATTTTGATCCTCTAGAATTAAAATCAAATCAATTTTTATCTAAAATCTAATTTCGTCCAAATAGAAATGAAAGTGAATAGTAATATTTAGTTTAATTACATATTTTGTCCTCTTAAAATACAAATCGATCACTTTTAATATCCTTTAAAATCAAAATTCTATTTTCATCTTCTAAAATAAAATAAAAACAATAATAATAATAATTTATTTACTATTTTGTGACATATTTATTTAATTATAAGAAAATATAATTTAACAAGAAAGAATAAATATTTTAATAATAAAAAGTAAAATCTCAATAAAAATAAAAATAAATTAAAAAAAACATATATCAAACATAAAGACAATAATAAGGACTTGATTTCTAAATATTAATTAAGATTTAATTTTTTTAATTTTTGGCTATCAAGTTTAAAAAAAATCATAGGTAAAAAAATGATAAACAAATAGTAAAAGTCAATAAGAAATTAAAATTTACATTAGAAACTTATAATAAATATAATAATAGAAACTTATAATAGATATAATTTTTCTGTAAAAAATTTAGATTTTTAAATAATGGAAAAAATCTATATAATTAGAAATCAATACTTCTATTTTTTTATTTTAAAATCTATATAATTAAAAGGAGATTGACCTTGCATTACAAAAAAAAAAAAAGGTTTATTTAGCGACAGTTATTTAGAGACAGTACATATAATCACCTCTGAATTTATTTATAGCAGCGATTTACTTAATCGCTACTATGCTTTATGAGATTTTTGACAATAGTGGCAATTAATTTTTAACCGTCACTATGCTTTACAAATTTTTTATAGTGGTAGTTAAAGTGTAATCGCCGCTATGTACTGAAAATTTACGTAAAGCATAACCCGATCAAGCCATTTTTCTTGCGAAATAAAATCGTAAAGGAGGCCAAAACCATCCACACGATCTCTTTGTGTAAAGTCCCTCAACTCCGATATTGTGATTTTAGGGTTTCTGCAGTAAGAACGAGAAGAAAGTGTTTTCATTGAATTTCTGCAGCCAATAAGATCACTTTTGTAGAGACACAAATTTTGCAGCTTGAGGTAATGATGTTTTAGGTTTCAATGACGAAGTTGAGATGATGCTTCCTTTCCAAAACCACTAATTTTGTCATCAATAAGATTTTTTCTGTGCATCTTTGCAGTTCAATTTCTATTTTTCACCGAATTTAAGGTTTACAGCTTGAAACTAAATCCACCTCCTCTCTTTGCATCATCCCTATCAATGGGAAAACAATTTGCTTCTAAATGTGGGATTTTGTTGGCTAATTTATGATTTATGAGCTTTATCACTTTATTACAATTGAAAACCTAATAATTAAATTTAACCTCACCAGATGATTATCTCCGAATCCATTTTTTGGATTAGTACTTGGTGGTAATTAGCCTACCATTATATAGAAAAATTGTTACTAACTGTTGTGTTCTATTTGATAAAATTTCGCCATTGGTTTATATTGGTGCTTATTTTTTATTTATTGACTGCATAACACAAAATTAATTATTTGAGAAAATAGGAAACATGTAGGCTGAGCATGCTTCTAGTGCAATCTGTTAGGAGGCTGAATATAATCATATATAGGATATCATGGTATCGATAAAGTTTCTTCTGTTTGCTGAATTCTTTCATCACATTATATAGGAATATTATTTCTTCATATAATATTTGGCTTTTATTTTTGCCTTTCAATCTGCAAGAAGCATCTACTACCTATGGCTATTTTTTTTAATCTTTTTATAAAATGCCAAATCTTTTTTATGATCTTCCCTATTGGCATGATAGCTGGACCAGATTTTCATCTTTAGTAAATGTTGTACCTCAGTCTCTTACCATACTTTTGTTAAATTCATTGAATGGAGTCATAGGATTTGTTGTACTTGATATCTTCTGGCTACTTGTGCCTTTATGTTGGTCATGAATATGTGTTTATTATCCTCTATTTAGGTTCTGCTTCCATTTTGCTTGGCTTCATTCTTCCATTTTGATCAACGTCAGTTGGTTGACGAAGGCACGAAGCACTCCCAACTGTGAAATTTCCGCCATTGGAAGGAGATGAGTGCTTCAATAATCTATAAGCTTCTAATGCGTATGCTTGTATTTGTATTCATATTCGTGTGTTTGGATTTGGAATCTATTTTTGGCACAATGATTCCTGTTGTAAAAACCAAGAACTAAAAATCGAGAATATAACTCTAGTTAGAATTTTGTAATTAAGAAGCTTTGCCACACCTATGAATGTATGGACATTGGATCAGTTACAAGTAATTGAATGTGTTGTAAGTGGCAAATTATGAACTGGCTGGTCATGGTGCAAGGATTATAATGATTGATGTGGATTTTATATGATTGGAATTAGTCTAGCTGATGCAGGGATCACAAGAGATTGTAGTTTCATTTTAATCCTTATTTAGTTTTGAAGGTGGCTACAAATTTTGGAGTATAATTCAGGTTGTCAATTTTCAAAATAGTAACTAGCTAGGGAAATTATCATTTATAAAGAAAAATTAAAATTGGAAAAATCCACAAGTCAGTCAGATCTTTGCAAGTAACCTTTAGTTTTCTAAGCAGATTTACATAATACTATTTTTATTATTGTCCTGTTATGTATTTGTGCTCTTTGAACCAAATGAAGTCATTTTGCTGATTTCTCTAATGCATTTGTTTTGGCTGACAAATTGATCAAGTTGCTAGAAAATCTACTACCTTAAATAGTTTCATCGGACATCCTGTTTTGGTAAGTCATAATTCATATTTGCATTTTGCTGATGTTCCTTGCTAATTTTACTGATGCATCTTTCTATTGTTGTCTCCCTTATTATGGGTCATAACCAAACTAATGGCAACTACCTGACAAAAATGGTGCTACCAGGGCTCCCATAAACATTGAATTAAATAGAGATAGTACATTAAGCAGCAACTCAATCATCTTGAAATTGAAAATAAATCCCAACAAGTTTCTGCAAGTAAGAACTTAAGCTAAAGCTCTTTCTTTTATAATTCATTCAGCAATGTAGTTGATGTGTCTCATCAGCTATTGGATAAATATCTTATTATAAAAACTATCCAAGCATTTTTTTGATGATGATTTTGATTGTTATCTATTTATTTTATTTAGAGGATGGAAATTCTAATTGGCAATTGGTTATGCTGACTTGAATAAGGTGTTATCCAAACTAAAAGATTATTAGGAATGTGCCTTCTTAACCTTTATGATTGATTCTTTGGCACCATAATTATATTGTATTTTGTAATGTTTTTATGTATTTTGTTTACTTTTCTTTAT
>JANHAO010008453.1:0-19214 GCA_026873985.1 Saraca asoca | reverse complement strand
GAGGAGGAGAGGGTTACAATAGTAATTACATATGCAGTAAATAAGTTACATCAATATTTAATGTACAAGACAATGTATACAGACTGAATTTCCTCTTTCGGCTATTGCAAACTATCTTCTACAAGCGGGGCCCCATTTGTCTGTTGGGTCGAGGTGGGATTTGGTCCTATGTTTGGCGAGCTTTCAGGTCGTTGATCATGTTTCATTAACCAGGTCGTTTATCCCTTTTCGGAGTAGAATGCCCGAGCTCGCTTCTTTGTGCACGAGCTCAGCCTGATAAAGTCGCTTCACGACGCGACATGACAGCAGAGTGATTCTGGGCGTGCCTCAAATTGGTTCTCTCGTCGCTCTCGGGCTTTTCGCGAGCTCTTTTGGACCGAACCAATTTTTACATATAACAAGCATAATTGTTTACATTTGTACCTCCTTTTCACAAGCAACAAGCCTTTTGTGTTGACATTAGCCGAGGACATTTTTAAAATTTTACAATTGCAATTAAAAATTAAAAACATAAACTCAAGAATAAAGGAAACAAGAAAAACAATTAGAGTGAAAAGATGGCTCACTGTTTCCAGACTATTAAAAAAGAAGAAGAAGAAGCAAGAAGATGATTGGGAGATTGAAAGAAGAAGATGGTCTAGAGAGTGAAGACCTATTTTTAAGCAAAATGCATAAGCATTTCAAGTATTAGGGCCTTAAATTTAACACTTATGACAAGTTTAACGACATCTTATCGTATAGGAGTTATGTGTAACGTGATTTTAAAGTGAATGAGAGGTTTGTATTTATTTTGGAAGTGGAGAAAGGTCCATGTAATTTAGGCAAACTACAAAGAAGGTCAAAGTAATTTATTAGAAAAAAAAAGAAGAGAGAGATTAATATGTGTTAATTGTACTTAAAATCATAAATAAATGAAATAAATTTTGGCAATATTATACATGTAGAAAAATTATATTTTTTGTAAAAATTGTAAAATAAAGAAAATATGAAATATAAAAAAGACTAATGATTGTACCTAAAATCTTAGAGGAAGAAAATAAATTTGAATTATATGATAAATTATATTTTTTACTAAAAATAATAAGATTACGTAAATATGTAATCCAAAAAAAAAGGACTAGTATATACTTATTGAATGTAAAATTATAAATCAAAATAAATTTGGATTAAACACAAATTCGGATAGATTATATTTTTCCAAAAATATTATAAGATTATGCAAATATGAAATATGTAAAAAAAAAAAAAAGGAGACTGGTACTTGTTAATTGCACTCTCTCTGTGTTGCCTTTCTTCTTTAACCATGACTGCGACCATTGCCAACACCCTGTCTGGCCTTTTCTTTCCCTACAAATATATACACACAACAAACACAAAACTCGAAGCACCAAATCTCATCTTCTCTTCTTCATCATCTTCTTCATCATAATCAACCAAAAACCCCTACTTTCTCGCTGTCTTTTCTCTCTGTAAATCTCTCCCAATTCTCACACCTCTTCCTTCACTTTCATTCCCTTTTCACATCGATCGCAAACGCTTCTCGATCGAACTATTGCTAATTCAATTTTTTTTTCATTTTAATTCTTGGTACTTACTTTGTTATCCGATTCATATAAATTTGACATATTAAATTTGATTAGATCGTTGTTTATTTTTATATTCGGCGGAATTTAGGGGTAAATGAATGGATGCATTGATGAATAAATCCTCCATAGTTTGAAAAATGCCCGGATTAGCTCAAAGTAATGACCAATTCAGTAATGGTTCATCGGCCGCGTACTCGCTTTCTGCCAATGGATTCTGGTCCAAAAATCGTGACGATGTTAGCTACAATCAGCTCCAGAAGGTACTGGATTCAATTAAAAAATTTATTACTATCAATGCGCCGATTGTTTGTGAATTGGGATGGCACTAGGTTTTTGTATTGACTGTGTGTGAATATTGATCGGTTGTTGCACTTTTTATTGGATCTAGCTATTGAAAAAAATTCATTGATTGCGTCAAGGGATGTTAGATGTACTCTAAGATGCAATCCAATTGATCAGGTTACAATTCCTGATACTTTTCTAGCCAAGTCAATGACTTAATGCTTGTAAGCAACTAAAATATTGCGGAACTAATTCAGCAGAAGAAGGAAAGAGCATCGACTGGAACTGAAATTTAAGTCATGGATTTTACTGTTCTCTATTTTTTTTTTTAAAAAAAAAATTGAGATGTGTGGTACATAGTGCATTGTTTTCTAGATAAAATTACAGCTGGTAACATATGCCCAACGGTGGGTAACATTGTTTTCTGCACTCTTGTGATGCAGTTCTGGAGTGAGCTGTCTCCACAAGCTCGGCTGGAACTCTTGAGGATAGACAAACAAACCCTCTTTGAGCAAGCTCGTAAAAATATGTACTGCTCCAGGTGCAATGGGTTACTTCTTGAAGGTTTTTTACAGATTGTCATGTATGGCAAGTCTTTGCAGCAGGAGGGAGCCGGTGTGCAACTTCCTTGCAACAGAGCAGGGGTTTTGAAAAATCAAAGTAATGGTGGATCAAGCATTAGCAATGGATGCCAAGGCCAAGATGAAATTCAAGATCCATCTGTTCATCCTTGGGGAGGTTTGACCACAGCACGTGATGGTTCACTGACATTGATGGACTGCTACTTGTATTCAAAGTCTCTGAGAGGGTTGCAAATTGTAAGTGCATCACTATTGTATTAAATCCTCAATTCCTCGCAACTTCATCTTTCCTGTTTAGTAGCTTAATTTTTTGTTATCATGTTAGGTCTTTGATGGGGCACGTGCAAGGGAACGAGAAAGAGAATTGCTCTATCCTGATGCCTGTGGTGGGGGTGGCCGTGGTTGGATAAGTCAAGGAATAGTAAGTTATGGCAGAGGGCATGGGACAAGAGAAACATGTGCGTTGCACACTGCCAGGCTTTCTTGTGAAACACTAGTGGATTTTTGGTCAGCACTTGGAGAGGAGACTCGGCAATCTCTTCTAAGGATGAAGGAAGAAGATTTTATTGAGAGACTTGTGTACAGGTGTCTATCTAATTGTACATTCCTCGTATTGCTCTGACCTTAGAGAAGTGACAGATTGCTTTTGTTGAATAGTAATATTCATCATGATGCCAGAAGTAGTCGTACTCTATGAAGGAAGGAGAATTTGACCTTAATTGGCAGTATGAGACATGCATATGAAGGGTTTGATATTCTGAATATGGCTTTGTTATTTTGGATTCAAGCTGTCACTTTGGGGTCCCTAAAAGGTTGAAACAAAAAATTAGTAGGTAATGGATGTTTGATATTCTTCACCATTTATAAGCAGGTGATTTGTAATGGACTAGCTGTCTGTCAGCAGGTCATAAACAATTTGTCCAACTGACAAGATGTTGAAAAAGTTGATCTGCAAACTCCTTGATAGGCATGGCGTTAAAGAATGTGAATAGCAGCATGCTTCATATGCTGTAAAATAAGAGTTTTGTAATGCTGCTATAATGGGATCATATGGCTCAGTTACATGATCAGGCAGATGAATTAAAAAAAAAAAAAAACTGTCGATTTATGGACTATCAAGCTAAACACTTAAAACATTGTCAAGATGGAATATAATGGGAAGGTGTATTGAGAAGCTTAGTATACATCTCTCATTGGAGCTATGTGCCTTCAGTTCTTCTCAACCAAGTATGCATATAATCTATCTGCGTACTTGTGGTCCTTGGAGGGCTGTCTCTATTAACTGCATGCCGTGCCAGAGCCCATCTGATCTCTTAAGGCTTTATCACAATTCCTGCTTAGGGTAGCTTAGATGTTGCATGGTAAGAGGCATTATGAAACTAGTCGCAGCTCACCCTAGAATTGTGAGTATGCCATTGAAGCATGGAAGAGCCAAATTCATCAGACAGTTATAGTCTCCATCTATGATGCAGTGGAAGGTCTGGGGAATAGTGATCAATGGAAGGTCACTTTGTGGACTGACTACATACAGGCAATTAGAGAGGATGGTTTTGTAGAAACATTGGTGTCATAAAATTATGCAGAAGATAATTGATTGGTAGGGTGTTGAGTGAACCCAAATGCATTCTCCACTCAATGATGATTATGGTTTCACATTTAAGTCTTTATGCAGTTCAACACAATAATGAACCCTGACCCTTTTGTAGGATATGGTGATCTTTTGATAAGGAGATTTGTGATGGATAATGGAGGAGGAAGTGAATTTAGTTTACATTTTATTAGACATAGAAGTAACAATTTTGTGGACTCTAGTTATGGACAAGTTTTCTGCGCTTACATAGTGATTTTAAGATGGCACCATGGGAAAATAAGATTATAGAATCATAGATCTATCACAGTACTGTTCTTTTTCAAGATACTACTTATTTGTTAAAGAAGTTGTGCTTATAAATTTACTGTTTTGTGCCAGCATTTTCCACCCTGGAGCTTCATGATTTGTCAGCTTAATATGGAAGTTATTGGTTGAATCTTCATTTTATTTATTTCAAATTCTCAACTCTGTTTGGTGTGCTATACTTCATTACAAGCTTGTTCCCTTCTATCAGCATGTGGGTTATTGCCATTAAATTACTATATATTTTTTTCCCTCTGGAAATTGTTCTTGTGCTACTTGAATATTACATGTAGCTTCCACTCCTTAATTTCTAGCAGGAATTGGTTTATTTCATTATTTCTTGAAACTGGATACAAAGCCTTGTTTCAAGTCAGTGATTATTTTAACTGTTGGGGTCTCTTGCCCATGCTGAAGCCCCTGATAACTTGGCCTGTGTTAAGAGAAGTATAATTCTTCTATTGTTTTTAAAAGTTGCCTTCTATCTTTCAGGTTTGATAGCAAGAGATTTTGCAGAGATTGTAGAAGAAATGTCATTCGAGAATTCAAGGAACTAAAAGAACTGAAACGCTTGCGCAAAGAGCCGCATTGCACGCGCTGGTTTTGTGTTGCTGATACAGCCTTTCAGTATGAGGTGTGGCTTTTCATATTCCTGAACTGTGAAACCTTTTGTGCTTGAGATTTGAATGGAACCATCTTCAGTAACATTTGTATGAGATGGTTGTTGTCAAGTAACAGTGAGGACCAGTGTAGATATTCCAGGTAGCAAAACATTTATCTCTTTACTTTTGTTAGGTATCTGATGATTCAATTCAAGCTGATTGGCGCCAGACATTTGCTGATACTTTGGGATCATATCATCATTTTGAGTGGGCTGTTGGGACTAGCGAAGGAAAATCTGATGTTTTGGAATTTGAAAATGTTGGAATAAATGGATGTGTCCAAGTCAACGGCCTAGATCTTGGTGGTTTAAGTTCATGCTTCATCACGCTCCGGGCTTGGAAAGTAGATGGGCGCTATACTGAAACTTCTGTCAAAGCTCATGCATTAAAGGGTCAACAATGTGTACATTGCAGGCTAATTGTAGGGGATGGTTTTGTTACAATCACGAAAGGGGAAAGTATCCGAAGGTTCTTTGAGCATGCTGAAGAGGCAGAGGAAGAAGAGGTAGTCCAAGTGCTAGTACTAAACATATTCGCTTGTTGTCTGTCCACAATTCCTAAAATGCTTGTCCAAATCATTTGACGAAATTTGTAAGACTAAGTCACATCTGTTATTCTACAATTTATCATTTTAGGATGATGATTCAGTAGACAAGGATGGAAACGAACGTGATGGAGAATGCTCCCGTCCTCAGAAGCACGCAAAGAGCCCTGAACTTGCTCGAGAATTTCTTCTGGATGCTGCCACTGTTATTTTCAAAGAACAGGCATGTGTATTTTTGGCATCATTCTCATGATTAACTGCCCATCAACGTTCTTTTTCCTGGCATATTCATGTATCTTATGTTAATTTGTTTTGCCCAATGATAATTAAGGATGGTATGGTAGTCGGTATACATATAGTGTAATTGATGCAGTAAGGAGGCGAAGTTCAGTTGGACCTGGATATAATTAACTAAATTTTATAATTGTATGGGAATGAAGATCAATTATGGCTTTGGGGTTGCACTAGGTGTGTATGCCTTTTTTTGTTGAAGCATCAGGTGTGTATGCTTACTGTTGAACTGCTATGTTTCTCCCTATATAATGCGGAAAAGTCTAGTGTTATGACATTCTGATAGTCAGGTTTGTTTACTTGGTGGGACTATATCAATGATAAACCTCAAGTTAATCTGAAGTCAAAATGTTCTCGAGTGTCATTTCTGGTTATTCTAAAAATTTTCAGTTATGTGGCTGAAGATTAATCTAATTGATTTAAGCCTCACGGGAAATGTGATATTTACATGGATAAAATTAGCAAAAAATTGTAGAGGCTGATACCCAGGAAACAACAAAAATATATTTTGCTATTAGTGTGATTGATCCCTAATAAAGGAAAATGGCATCTGTCAACAATTTCCCCAAATTAAGTATATTCAGTGTTCTCTGGGCTTCTTGTTGCTATGGTCTTGTCTTTCATGTGTGTATAACATTCAATTGCTGATTTAGTGCTATTCTTTCAGGTTGAAAAGGCTTTCAGAGAAGGAACAGCACGCCAAAATGCTCACGGCATCTTTGTTTGTCTTGCATTAAAACTGCTAGAGGAACGTGTTCATGTAGCATGCAAAGAAATCATCACATTAGAAAAGCAGGTCTTAATTATTATGCTTTTAGGACAAGAATATAGGGGGCAGAAAAAAGCAGAATGTTTGCTTCTAATTCAGAATGACACTTTCTAACTATGTTTTTCCTACAGATGAGACTTCTTGAAGAAGAAGAAAGGGAAAAACGTGAAGAAGAAGAACGCAGGGAAAGGAGAAGGACAAAAGAAAGGGAGAAAAAACTTCGTAGGAAGGAAAGACTAAAAGGAAAGGAAAAAGATAAAGGAAAAAAATGTTCTGAATCAAATGATTTTTCTGGTTCTCGTGAAGTCTCAAAGGAAGAATTTTCTTCAAGGGCTGATGGGGAGCAAAATGATTCTATTAGCTGCAGTAAGTCAGTAATTGTAGCAGTTGATGCTGATCCATTGAGGGATGAATCTCCTAAAATCAACAATGAAGAATTCTCTAGTGAATGTAATACCTTGAGAGCAGGTCACTCTTATGATGTTTGTGATGGCAAAATTGTTACTGCAAAAGACAGGACTGGTGATTTTGCAGTTGAACAATCAAAGCCTTCTCGTAGGAGATTAAGATCTAAGGATCAGATGGATATGTCTATGAAGTGGGCTGATAGATGCCATTATGCATTTGTTTCTGAAAATGGTGCAACAGCTGATAGATCTGAGCCAAGACGTTACGGAGCTAGTTTTGTGGCATCATCTAGGGGAGTCAATGGATCAAATAGGCAATTAAGAATGAATGCTCCAAAATCTAATGTTCGAAATGGTGGTCCTAAGTATAATGACAAGTTTCGTTGTTCTGACAACAGCATGAATGACAAATATGATTATTCTTGTAGTTGTAATCTGAACAATGAATATAGGATAAAGGTAGAGCAACATTCTCCTGTGGATAAAGTTAGTTGGGAGACAAAACCTTTGAGTAAGTCTGAATTTTCTGTAGACACATTTAAGCAGTTTTATCGTGGTAACAGGTATAGTCAAGCAGACTATATGCACAACAGTTGTGGGAGGCCCAAAAGCAGAATTGTTTCAGGGAATAATCCCAGTAAGGATTTGCTTCAACCAAAGAAAGTTTGTGATCTGTTGGAGTCACAGAAGAAGTATCCCCTTAGTAATTCAGTTTCTGATGTTACATTGAGGGCATCTACTTTGAAGGTTCAAGGGGTTCTGTCCACTAATAACCTGAGCAAATCAGTTGTTGGTGAAGCTGGTGATTCAGTAAAAATTAATGATGAGGATAGTAATTTGAAGGGATCTAGTGGAATGAACAAAGGCCGTCAGGATGATCTTCATGCAGCAGCTGAGAGATTTTGCAGCTCCAATGAAGTTGCTTGTGAGGATTCTGGAATTTGTCAGGCTAGAAACTCCGCCTTGAATTGTTCTGATGATCCCAGTCAGAATTGCTCTTCAAATTCTGATAACTGTTCCTCATGCTTAAGTGAGGGTGACAGCAATAGAACCTCTTCAAACCTTGAAAATTCAGAATCCTCAACCACATCAGATTCAGAAGATGCCAGCCAACAATATGAAGGAAGAGAAAGTTCAGCATGCATTCAAAATGGCTTGTCTGATTGTCATGAAACTCAGATGGAGAAAGTTCAGAATACCAACGGGGAGGGTTTGGCAAGTAGATTGCTTTTTGGTCCATCCTCAGATGGAGCAGGAAGTAATTTATCAGGGAATCCTGTGATAGAAATTTCCCACAATTATGATAATATATGTTCTCAACCACAAAGCATGCTTCCCCCAGTGCCAAACCAAAATATTGAGTTTTCAGTGTTTCAAGCCCCTTCAACAATGGGTTATTTCCATCAAAATCCAGTTCCATGGACAGCGACACCCACAAATGGGTTGATGCCCTTCACGCATGCAAATCACTTTTTATATGCTAACCCCCTTGGATATGGCTTAAATGAGGATCCTCGCTTCTGTTTGCAGTATGGTGCTTTACAGCAATTGACACCCCTATTCAACCCTGCCACAGTTCCGGTTTACCATCCAGTTGCCAGAGCTAAAGGCTTGAAAGCAGAAGAACAGACTCAAATTTCTAAGCCAGCTTCAATGCAAGAGCATCATAAAGAATCTACTGCTGAAAATGTTTCTGGTGGAGCTAATTCCAGACAACCAGCAGTTAATGGGGAAGGTGGACATGATCATTCTGCCATATCACAGGTGAATAACGGTAGTTTTTCCTTGTTTCATTTTGGTGGGCCTGTGGCCCTCTCAAAAGGATGTAAATCCAATTCTGCATCTTCAAATGGTGTACCAGTTGAGAATATTTGCTCAAAATGTTTAGCTGATCATGTTGAGAAAGATCATGCTTGCAATAAGAAAGAGACAACCACCATGGAGGAATACAACTTGTTTGCAGCAAATAATATCTTAAGTTTTTCAATTTCTTAGTAGTGGTAAAGCGAGAAGTATAAGGTGGCTGTTTTGGATTTCAGTTCTAATTTTCATATATGGCAAATTGGTTGAGTACCTTGTAATTTCGTAAACAATAAGCTTCCTTCAGCAATTTCCAATTTTAGCCTATAGTTTGATTAGTTGATTGTTACCCAATTTGATTTTTTTTCCCTTTGTAGAGAAAGATTGAGAGTGCTGGTATTTGGAAGGGTTTTTTTTCGTGAGATCAAATTTCCTCCTCCTCTTAAGTTTCAACTAAGCATTGTTCTTGGCATTCCCCATCCCCTCTCCTTACATGTCATGCTGAAACCGAAATGCTTTCAGAGGGAAAGCTATATTGGGGTTTTGAGCAGCTATTATCAATTTTGATTACAGTAATGCATTTGCTTGACTGAAGTCGACTGTTTTTCTCATCCATGAAAAAATGCATCTATTATATCAGTAATCATATTCAGCTCTCTAAGGAACAATGGCCTGCAGTACTGGAAACTGACTATGGCTTTTGATGAGTAATTGACTATTGTAACTTCCAAGAGACAATTATAGCATGTTTGTGTGACTTTTCAATGGAAAAAAACTCATTGCACAATCCAAACTCTCGTATGTGAGTGGGTGTGAGATTCATACTAATGTAGGTTTCAAATCCCCCCTCGTGATGGTGTAAAAGCTTGGATTGGGTAAATAACATAATTTGATGATGCTAATGCATGAGTTGAATAGTGATGAAGTGAGGGTAATGCGATACTCATTTTTTTCTCGCAAATTTAAGGGAGAGTGATGTGACATTTCATTTTTTGATAAGATTTGAGTTAAACACACCCCACCATTCACTAATCTAACCTATTCAATATGGCCAGGTATAAATGGGAATAAACCTGCGTATCTGAAGCTAAATACATTTATCATTTTTCATAAAACAAATATCATTCCTAGCTCAAATGGCATTCATACAGCTTTTGAGGTGATACTTCCTAACCCAGAACAGAGACAGAAATGGAAAAGGGGCTCCTTTGATATTATCATTTTCACACCTCACCATATTTTCCACCCTCTCTACTTGCGCTTTGCTTACCAAGCATAGTGTAAGAGTTGAATTAGAAATGGAGACCGTAAATCACTTAGTTGCGGAAAGACCCTTGATACAAGAGTGAACAAAAGCTGACCAAAAAGCCCGAATTTGAATGGGAAACCAATCAAATGGCACTCAAAACTCAAATCGGTATCAGTGTTCAAATCAACGACAAATGTTGAACAGAATTTGTTAGAGATGATCATGAAGATCAGATAAAACACAAGCTTAAGGGATTGCCTTAAATAACATGCTTATAATCATGAAAAGAGTTATCATCCAATATTCACACAGAGTCTATAAGGATTTTTTCCAAAGGGAGAAAAACCACATAGCAGATCCAAAAGAGAATGACAAACATATTGTAAATGAATCTAAGGTGAACTGTTGGTTATACATCTTAGTTTTTAGCTCCTGAAAAGTTCAAAACAGCCAGATATAGGTCAGCTTCATCTACAAACTCAGCCACATGAAATGAATGTGCAGCACCAACCCTCTCTAAAGTTGTTTTATCAGGCAGCTCTGAAACTACTACAAGTGGGTACCGCTGTCGTTGCTTTTCTAATTCTTCTCTCCCTAGGGGGTGACTGATAATTAGCCTCGCACCTACATATGGGATCCAAAATCAGAACCAATTTGAGAGCATGTTAGAAGTTACAAGATACTAACATATATTTTTCGAAAGTTGTACTCACACTCACAAATATTAAGCTAATGTAAACAAATAGTGGATAAAGAAAATTCAGTTCACTACAAGATACTTTGTTTGTCTTGGAGTAGCGCCAAGAACCCTAAAGTTCAAGCTTCTTTTATTTGAAAGACAAATTTGAGACCCTTGAGACTTGTAAAAGTTCACAAAAATTAATAACAATTGATAAAGCTTTATCTGGCATACTTACATGGAATAAAAAGAGAAAGTAGATTAAAAGGATAGTTTACAACATTACTACACCACTAGAACACTTACCAGGTGAACATCTTTGAGCAAGTGTTCCCATAATCTGGTCAAGTTCGAAGGGCAAAGCTGGCAGGAAATAAAGAAACACAACATCCAGTGGTGCCCACTTCTCTGGCACTTGTATAATTTCTCCTTGCCAACACTTGATATTGTCATATTTCTCTTTAAGAAGAGCCAATATCAAAAGTGAATCATGGACAAGAAGAAGAAATTTGCAGGGAGATATATCAACCAAGCGATCTACAAATTCTTCAGAACCAATTGAAACCAACGCCCTAGAACTTTCCTCAATCTTTCCAGCAGTAATAATGCGGTCTATATTTCGATTAAACTCCTCTTTGGGACTCGAATCATCCAAATCAAGTACTGACCAATCCTTCTCGACAAATTCTTCAAGGTTCATAACAGATATAGTCCCCTCAGGCAAAGAAATTGTAGCATCAACATTGGAGTCAGTGGCACACAAAGAAGTACGTTTATTGAAAGGACATGGAAGAAAAACAGGAGATGCATGGAAAACATGCTGAAAGAGAAAGGGTTTATGTTGAGTTTTTATCTGAAGATGTGGACGGGACCTGGCCACCGATACTGATGTAAGGTTGAAGGAACTGAATGAGCCAGAATTCATGGGGTAAAGAACAAGTTTATCTAATTGCTGGATTATTACTAGATAAGATGAGCAATATTGGGAGTTTATTGAAGCTTTGAAAAGAGAATTGGCCACTCTTCAAGCAGTAGGCTTGTTTAACCTATTACTCAAATCCCTTCTATAAATCTTGTTTGCAGAGTAAATGCCACTTTTATATTCCTACAAAGAGAAACAAATCATTATTAGAAGTTATATTTTGCCAACATAAAAGTATATAAGAAAATACAGAATTAAAATTTTGGAGCGAATAAGGGTCACGATAAACAAAATACATGTGATTAGATCAGCTAAACTAGCTTTTAAAGTTCAGCCATGGATGAGTGAAGCATGGATTATGTAGTTGGCATGCACTGTATCTATATACAACTACATAAAACCTGAATCTGTAATCCTCTAATGCAGTGTTTTGGGTAAAAGATTACTTTTTAAATTTTAATTCATTAATGCCTTCAAACTTGAACTAAAATCTGTCCATAGTTTTCTATGAATCTCTAAACTTGAAAATCCTCCAGCTCACTTAACTACAAAAACTATATTTCCCTTCAAAAGTCTCACGTATCTGTTTCCCCTTAAAAACAGATCAATGACAAACACATGTTTGAGCTTCTACTATGCCCGCTTAGTACTAAGGACCCGTTTGGGAAAACAGCTTAATTAAGCACTCATATGTATAAGCTTCAATAAGCTCTTTTTGATAAACTTCTCTATGAAGCTTATTGAAATAAGCTCAAACGAGCTTATTGAAGGGTCATAAGTTATTTTCATAAGTTTAAATAAATACCTAAATTTTTTATCTAAACTGTTTATATTATAAGATAAGCTCAAATATAAGTTATAGATAAGCTCTCCCAAACGCACCCTAAATGTAAAAATTAGCTAGCACAATGTCAACAAGAGCTAATAATGGCTACTAGTACCCTGCAAGGGCTTATAGAAGATAGTAGAAATACTAAACAGTTCCCACAAATAGTTTCGAAATGTGCACACAGAGGATAACGGGACCGGGAAAACCTTAGCGACAGAGAGAGAACCTGAAAAAAAGAGAAGCGCTACGAGCAAATGATGTCGGGAAGCTGACTTTGAGAGGATAAGAGGCAGTCTTTGATGGCAGCGGCACTTTGAGAATTAAGACCGAAGGAGGTTTGGCTAACTTCACAAACCTGCCCAACGGCAGGGTTAAGAGAGTTTTTACCAAAGAATTATCAAATTTTCTCTAGCAAGGGCTATGCTTGGATTTAAAATATTTTTAGACTTTCATAAAAGTTTAAAACAAAAAGTAAGGTGTATTTATAAAAATCTCCTATGAATTTTACGTATAAAAGTTATAATTTTATTATTAAAAATATATAAAAAAATTATTTTTTATTTTTATATAAAATTTACAACTTTTAACTAAAAAATTACAAAAAAATATAAATTTTTTTCACAAAACTTATAAAAAATATATTAATACGAGTTTTTTTCAAATACATATCAAAACACAACCCAATTTGTAACAAGCATAATCTGAGTTGTAACAGTATTAATTTTATAATTTATGATTTTTTAATTTAATTATATATTTTTTCTTATAATCTGCTTTAATTTATAATTTTATTATTATATTTATTTGTTTGTAATTACATTCTTATAATTTATTTTCATTTGTAATTAATGGTTTACTGTTATCTATTTAGGGTTTTCTTAAAATTTATTTTACATGACACCTGGTTATTCATATGTGCAGTTTAAGAATGATGAGACATAATAAAAATACTAAAATACAAAAATAACATGGGAAAGCACCATGCCACTTGCACATGCCAAAGTTTGACATTAAACCATAGTGCATATGGCGCTCTATATATGCAATAGAAACAATAAAAAAAATGTAGAGAAACAATTCTAATAAAATAGAATTAGATAAAGTGATAATATTAATTCTTATAAAATAGAAAGAAACAATGATGCTGCTTAATCAATTCATAAAAAGTAATTAATAATATTCATAATGTATCTTAAAAAAAATGAGATTAAATGTCAGTAAAATCAACTTAAAATATTCATCATTTTACTAAGATATAAACCTATTCTAACTTAAGTAAATGAACAACAAAAGAGAAATAAACCCAATCATATTTTGACAATCAGGATTCCAAATCCGAATCCCAATCAATTAATGAGCAATAACTAAAGAAAAAAAAACCCCCACAACTCTACATTCTAATTTACGGAACAAGATATGAAATGTCAATAAGATTACTTTTAATCAATCATTCAGTCACCTTTGAAATTGGTTCCATTGTTTTTTTTTTTTTAACCCTTTAAAAAAACAGGATTCCTCATATACTGAACTAATTTTCTTTGCCTACAAAAGCCATTTCTGCTTAATACAACAATAGGGAAAATTTTGATGCTTTTGGAAAAGGGTATGGAGGGAAATTTTTGTCATGTATAAGTCACAAAGTAATTTGTCGTGTCATTTTGTTGTTTTGATGTTTTTACAATAACATATTACTTTTAAACTGCATTCGTAACTAATCATTTGTCATGTATAATATATTTTAATGAAAATCCCCAAATAAATAATAATAAGAAGTTAATTACAAATAAAATCAAATTATAAGAATGTCATTACAAACAAATAAAATATATAGACAAAATTACAAACCAAAGCCAATTATAGGGATGAAATATATAATTAAATCTGATTTCTTAACATAAAGTGGAAAAACCTAATAAAATCATTGAACATGTTCCGAAATATTAGCCTTAATTTTTTATGTCTGAATTTCTCTTAATGGAATCAGACATTTTGTTAATGGCGCTGTACTTAACAATTTCTCAGAGTCAGAACTTAAATTTGTGCCTTGTTGGATCTTGGTAAATTCATGCCTTGTGGATCTTGGTCCAGGGTATGGATAGAGTTTAATAAATCAATATCATCAAAAGCCGTGGAAACAAATCTGTAATAAAAGGAAATTTCATTTAGGTTCATCCTAACAATAAGTTTTATTATCTCAGTATTCTAAATAATATGATTATTTCCGAAAAAAATGTGATTGTTTTTATGATGATTTATATAACTGTTATGAAGTGTAACTTGTAAAAAGCTAAAAAGTTCTTAGAAGAAAGTTGAAATTTAATTTAACACAGTTTCAAAGGACCTGTACATTTAATAATTTTATTAAATGCACTTGCATTTTTCACTTTTTAATCAACATCAGACTATTTATGAATTCTTATACAAGGTCTGATATATGCATATGAAATAAGTATAAAATTTGGGATTGATTCAGATCAATCTATTATATTGATAAGGTAAATTAAATGAAATCTATCTGTTAATTTTTAATTAGTCATCAGATGGTAAAAGTGTATTAGGATTTGAGTAATGAAACAACAATATCGAAGCATTATATTTGTTTCCTTTCTATGAACATTTGAATTAAACCACAACCTAACCCTCAGGACACCATGTAAAATTTTCAGCTGAAAATAATGACATCAATCATGAAAACAAAGAACAGGAGGGAAAACAATGATAGTTTTCTGACAAGGATTCCATTTGTGAATATGAGGAAGCAGTAACTATGCTTAATTTTGGGTAAAACTGGACTAACAATTGTATTGGAAAACGCATATAGATGAGCATGTATGTAGCTCAACCGGCACATCCTGTTATCTATTATCCATTTGCCTCAGTAGTATCCTAGGATCCATTCCTTAAGGATGAAATTGGGATATTTTAAATCCTTAACCTTGCCTAGCATCAGTAGACACGAGAAATTGTAAATATCACTAATTCACTACCAAAATTGACTATATGCCTATATGTGCACAACTTTCTTCTTCAATCTTTGTTTACTATGATTTTCTTCAAGAAGACTAAGTGGAAGGAGTCAAAACCCGCTGCAAATTACAGTCAGGCAGAATATTTGTCCTAAATTTCCAGTCATTACATTTTCAAAAGTGACATCAGGAAATTTCAAAGCTAAAGAGAAGCATGTAGCATGGTAATGAAAAGAATTAATAAAAGAACATGGCTTACTCAGATATTCGCAAAACATATGCAGCATTGAACATAAGATCATATAAGGATCGTAATATAGAAAATTACAAACTTGCTGATGTGCATGTTCATCAAACTGGCAGTTGCAAACGTGAACAGACAATGGAATCAGCTAATGCTGTTTCAACTTAAACTAACAAGCTTGGAAGAAGAAAAGATAAACATATAACTCTTGTTCCATACCTCAAAAAGACAAGAAAAAAGCTTGCAAATTTTCAATCCCATATCAGTTATTTCACAAAGCAGAAGAATGATACTTATCAGCTTAGACCGACTTCACATGTTAATGTACATATGTAATCATCATCATGAACAAGAGATAGCGGATGCACGTAAATGCCAGAAAATTTGACTTGCCTCTCCAACTAAGCCAATATGTTGAACAAAGGAAAGATCTCAACCGAAGACTGGCTGAAGGGTGTTTTTTCCCTCTGAAAAGCCTCAATATATTACAGAAACATTGATCTATCCAATCATCCTACTTTATGGATAACTTATAAAGTGACCAGTCCAAGGCTATACTAAAGTAACTGTCTTACTCCAACCTAATCTGGTATGCCTCCCCCAATTCCAGAATACTGTAAAATCAAAACTCCTCCTATGCTCTCAAATTTCAATTAGCACTCAGCATGTTAATATAGAAGATACTATGATCAGCCAGCCCAAAATAGTCCTAATATTGAAATTAAGTATAATAACCAAGTATAATTTTGCATAACTTTGCACCTTGCTTATAGTTCCTCAACCCACCTGCCGCCACCTGCCTTACTGTTAATCTACATTGAACTAAACATGTCTTTTAGAAGTATGTCATACCCTCTAGAACACGGATCTCAGCCTATGTAACAAAAAATCGATTTGTGGAAGTCAAAATTAAACTTAATGAAAATTGTACAAAACCCAACTGCAATAGCAGGAGTGAGTTCATTAACGTAACAGCATATTTTACTTCCGTCAACTAATATATTTTATAGTGTCTATATACAGTGAATTTATAAAGAAGAACAAAAACCGCCTAGTTGAATTGATAGTTCTCTTAGAGAAATTGTTCATGTTAAAAGACGAATCTATCATGAACATATAATCTAGGTACTTAAAAGCATGAACACCAACCGGTAAATCAAGTCATTTACTAAGCAATTACTTCAAAAGCAAATATGATAATAAAATCCAGAATTTGTTCCACCAATAATTCGAAGGTTCCCCTTCCAAAATCAGCAACCACATCCCTTACAAAGTACAAAATTATCCAGTTCCGTAATATCTGTTTCACAGAAATTGCATTAAAACCTAAAACATAGAACCCGATCAATTGGTCTTCGGATCCGGCATTGGGAAGAGTCCAGGACCGGAACCCCTTGGCGGCGCGAAGCCCAAGAACTTTTGTAAATTGGTTCGGATACTGATCGAACACAAAAAGTACAGAAACGCCATGGAACAATCAGTGGGATCGTTGCCCTGCAACCCTCGATGGCTCATCTTCATGAGAAGCCCGAAAGGATGAAAAGGCAATTTCGCAACCACCTTTCCTTCGAAGAGCGAATTGAGCAAACCAAAGACGACGAAGAGAACCAGAGCCACCACACCACCAGACTTGAACTTGAAGAGAGACAAATCGCGGCTGGACTCTTTGAGGCTGGTCTCGACGCGGTCGATCTTCTTTGTCTTGGACTTTTTAGTGTTGAGTTTGTTGGTGTCTGTTTTCATGGTCTCGAGCTTCTTCGCGGCTTTGTCGATGTTGGATCGGAGGTTTTTGTATGAGTTGGTGCGGTAGATGAGGACCCATGAGATGGCTTCACAAACAATGGCTGTGCAGATAGAGATGCCCACGACGGTGAGGCTGTCGGAGTACTTCAAATTCGACAAAGCGGAAGCCATGAATGGGAAAGCCAAACAGAAAATCTGATAGACACAGTTTGATCAGAATTACTGGTGTGGTTTTTGACGTTGCAGCGCATTGACTTATTGGCTATCAACGGTTCGGGTTTTGACGTTCCGGTGTGTGACTCACTAAACCATTTTAACCATCCTAATTTGTTTTATACCAAAAAACCTATCCTAATTTATTAATTATTATAAAATTAATCAATTGGATTTAACTTATTTATTATTATATATTGCAATTTAAGTTCTAATAGCTTTTTTAAAAAAAATATAACAATTAAAATTATATCCACTATTTTATATTTTGTATATATCACTGATTTTGCGATTATTACTACTTAAAAATTATTTCCCCCTACTTGGAAGGAGGGATACAATGAGATGAAACAAAATAGAATGAAAAGAATTTATAATTTTATTGTTTGGTTAGATAGAAAATAAGAGAAAAAGAATGAAAAGAAAAAAAAATTTTCTTTACTTGTTTCAGTAGAAAAATAAGAGAAAAGAAAATTATTTTCACTTTTATTAATAATTTTATCTTTCAAGTAAATAATTGACATATGAAACCTTACATTAATTTATTTCTAAATTATCATTCTTGTATCATATTTATAATTGTAGCTTATTTTTTTGTTAATTGAAAGGGGTAATAATCTTATGAAGAAAAAAGAAAAGAAGGGAGAATAGATAAATCGGCAGCATTATATGGAATAGAACAAACAAAAGCTTAAATATAAGCTTAATTAGGAGCTTTTTATATATAATCCTTATTAAAATAGGTCCTTTGCAAGATCTTTTCTTTTCTTTTAATAACATCGTGTTAATGTTATTCTAGTAACATCAAATCATCCTTATTTTTAGTAAATTCATATCACATAATAATAAATTTAGATTATTTATTTATTTATTTATTTACATTTTTATCTTCTTTAACTTTTTAAAAATTAAAAGATAAAAAAATTAATATATTAAATCCTAATTAATCTCCTAAATCAAGTTACTACTATTATCTCTATCTTTTTTTTTTTATAATTTAAGTTTTATTTTTCATTTATATTTTACTTTTTAAATTTTTTTGATAATCAATAGAAAAAATTTAGAGTTAGAATATTAAATCATAATGATTCTCTTAAAATTAAGTTTCTATTGTTACATTTATTATAAGTTTCTAATTTTAATTTTAATTTTTATTCAAATTTTACTATTTATTATTATTATTCTTCATATCTATGAGTTTTTGAAATTGATTAGCAAAAATTAGAAAATTAAATTTTAATTAATATTTAAAATTTAAATTCATATAGTTATCTTTATGCCTAATATAAAATTTTTAGTTTAAATTTTTAATTTTTATAGAGATTTTATTGTTTATTATAAAAATATTTTCTCTCTTTTATTAAATTATACTTTCATGTAATGAGACAAAATTTTGAGTATTGCGTGAAATAGTAAATAAATAAATAAATAATATTATTATATTTTTGATGTTTACCTTTTTAATAGTTATTATATTTTCACATTATTTTATAATCATTACAAACATGTATTACATATAAATTTTATTAAGTCTTTAATATAGTTTATATAAATCA
>JANHAO010008452.1:0-19209 GCA_026873985.1 Saraca asoca | reverse complement strand
TAATTTCATCCACAGCAACCAATCAGGGAATTTCAGACAATGAGAAAAAGAAGAGAGACTCACTTGAATACAACCTGGTATGTGTATGATGTGATGAAAAAATGAGAGACGGGGATGATACAACCGAAAGACAAGGAGAAGAAGGCAGAGTTAAAGAGCATTTATTGAAAGAGAACAGAGAACCTGGAGTTTCTTAGCGTGTTTCTAGCAACGGTGAGAATGTCAATCTGCAACGATGGTGGGGGTTGGATTGGAAAACAATTAAAATGGTTTACACATCACAATCTAATCAAGTCTAATCCCACCCCTTAAGCTTGATTAGGTTATCCATTATTTTAATGGATAAGAGGGGTTTGATGGATAAGCTTATACAATACATTAGTTATACCAAATGACTGATAATTTCATAATATAATGTATTAGCTTATCCTATCAGGCCTAATATGGTATACCAAATAGACCCTTAGTTGTATGACTTTTCTTATGATTCTAAGCTTATAAATAGGACTTATGTGGCCTTGTATATAGTGTGATGATAAGCAAAAGGAAAGAAAGATTTATATTCCCCTTTACTTTCTCTAATATAAATTTCTTGTGTAACATATCTTTCTCAATCTTATAACACATTATCTGCATGAATCTCTACTATCTAGATATTTATTTATGGTGAGAAGAAAAGCTTGTACAAGAACATGCTCAAGCTAGAGCCCTAACTCGTAGTGTAGCAACACCAGTTACAAGCAACCACTTGTTGGCCTCCACACGTAATGGCAATAATGATGATTACATTCCTATTGACGTCAATTGTAACCTTGACTTATTTTATCATTAAGTCCTTCAATTTTTTTTTCAAGCTAACAATAAATAACTCAAAATTAAAGCTTAAAAGCTTATTCACTACTTTGCTTATAAGTCATTGCCTGGATAACAATTTTTATCATGATGGTGACTTTTTCCCATGCGACATATAATCATTATCATTATTTTTGTGGTGATTATATGATTTTTTTTTTACTTTTAATGAAATATAGATGAAAATTACATTAGCATTTGTTTCTTTTGGAGTTTATACTTTTTTAATTATAGAACGTATGGAAAAACTACTCTTTTGATTATTGATATAAAGTTTACAAAATTTATGAAGATTATTATGTTTATTGAAATTCATGACTAAAATTTGATTTATTTGTTTATTTGGGATCTAATATTTTTATGAATAATTGAACATGAGCAATATGAGAGATTGAGTGCATATGAGATTCCTAATTCCAAGGCTCTTTCAAGATCTAGCTAGTAACAAGTTGAGAGTCAAATTAGAAAGGAGAAAATTTAAGTTGATTTGTTTATCTCTTATTATTTTTGATATTGAATATCAATGGTTTCTAGTATTATATATTTTCTTCTTTTTATACTCCATTTTGTTTATTGTCATAAAAAGAATATATTATATTATCTTCATGTTTTAAATATGCTTTTGAAGTAGAATACCAAAGATAAATAAACTTCATAATATTCTATACTACTTTCATGTCTTATTGATCTTGATGCATCAATAAGAAGATGCTTAAAATATTCTATTATTTTGTATTTGTGGCTTTATAAAAAATATGATATTGATCAAAACCAAGACATTTCTTAAAGCTTATAACCCATTCCCTGAAGTGAATGTAATAACATTCAAAGAATTTTGATACTCAATTTTCAAAAGCAAATGTCGTATTTATACAAAATTTTGATGTTGCATAACCAAAAGTTAATATGTAGTTTATAAAGATTTTGATATTCATTTAAAGCATTTTCATATTCTATTCATTTGAGTGAATGCAATGGGAGATAAAGAGTTTTACTCTAAATAAAACTGAAATAAGTATTCTAATTAAGATTGTTATAAGAATACTACTTGACGTGGAAGAATGATGAAGAAAAAAGTCCCTTAATATTATTCTGATTCTTTTTCTATCTCTCTAATATTCCAAGTAATGTTTATACATGCAAGACATAAAACAAAAATTGTTCATGTACATATTGTATGCTGAAATTTTTTGTAGAAATTTGTATTCTCTCATATTGTATGCAATATTTCTTATATTTTGATTTAGTACGCACTACCAATGAAAATATAAACAAACTTATAATAGACAAGAAGGTCACTAATCTATTTGACATGAATAGTTAGGCCATTTGAGATCAATCTTGAAGTGAAAAATCATTTAAATTGAAGTAGTTATCCATTGGAGAGAAGTTTCTACAATCTAATGAATCTAGCAAATTACTTGTCCTCAAAGCAAAGTACTTATTAAGCTAACACCAATTAAAGTTGTAAAATCTCATGTTTTCTATACCATGTGCACCATCTAAATATTTATGATTTTACTATATGTAAATAGTAGATGATCACATATGTTCATTATCAATATGCAACTTGGAGTTTGCAAATTTTCTTGCTTAAGCAATTTGATTGAGATCACAATTTTCATATTATTTGATTATGATAATATGTCATGAAAAAGATGGTGATTTCATATCATACATTTTATTATGCTTCAATTAGAATATTGTTGTACATACTCAAGTATGTTCATACATGAAACGATTTAGCAAAATAATTTAATTAATGCCTTAAATTATTAGCTATATTATTGTTTAAAGAGAACAAAAATTCCTATTTTAAGATTATAGGACATACTTCTTTGCATGTAGCCTACTTGTAAGCATCAAGCTAACAAATTATGATTTTGTTGACGTTGGATTTTGGTTATGCTCCAAACTCCGGCCAACGGGGGATTCTTCGGGATCTCAAGCCTGTTTCTGGTTAGTCGATGAGAAGAAAGACCAAAAATGGAATGGGATGGACGAAAGAGTAAAAAGAAGACACCAGATTTAACATGGTTTGGCCAAATCCAGATCTTGCTGGACCCTACGTCCATGGTATGATTGATATATATTAGCAGGATTACAAATGGTTTTTGCTCTCTCATTTTTACAAAGTTTTTGTACATATATCATTCTCTCTTTTTTCCTTTATCGGGTCTCCTCTTTTATAGAAGGAAGAAGGAGACATGCATTTATTACAATCTACAGTGGTGTTTGCATCAAGTAATAAGTAGAAAAGATAGTTATAAGCTACAATCCGGCTGTTGTAGTACATAGGCTGCGGAGGTGGGCCCTTTTGTCAGTTATAGACTTCAGGTTGTAGCTGTTGCGCGGTACTACTTCTACCGTGCGGAGAATCTTATGCCTCTGCATAGGGGGTTGGGGTTCAAACTTGAGATGTTGGTATAGTGATGAGGAAGCAAGCTTAGTGCTACTGTAAAGAGGGTGATGAGTTCTCGTAAATAGGAGGTCGATCATACTTGACAAGTGCCTTACCGGACCTTCAACCTATGAAGCACAGTTCACTGAGGAGGAGCTCACTGGGAAGGAGCTCATCGAGTAGAGGTTCGTTGATGTGCTTCTGACGACCTCTTTCCTCTAGTGATTCCAAGTCTGCGGCCTCATCTTATGTGAATTTCTATATACAACATCAGCCCCTAACTCTCAGCTTGTGCAACGGGCTGGGAGTTGAAGACCTTTCAGATTTCAGTTGGTCAAAAGTGAAACCATCGTTTCCTTCCCCCAAGTTTTGTTCGTACTAAAGCGAATCTAGTAATTATGACCGCACTAAGTTGAGTCTTTTTCGAGGCCATTAATGAATGTGGTTGGGGGAGATAGATCTGGACTCATTAATGAACCATCCCTTGCTCTATTTAAGGGAGAGACTATCTTCTGGCCTTGTTGCTCAAAACAAATCATGGAATACCTTGATGAGCCACCAATGAAATTTTGGCCCTTCCTAGAGGTGTGTATGGTCTGTTGCATATGTGATTCGAAAGAATCGTCTTCTTCGGTAACATGGAAGGATCTCATATGGATCCCAGATTATGTCCTCCTAGTCCCATAGTGAGGTAATTGTTCGATTGGCCAAGCTCTTGAGGCTTCCTGGTTAGGTTTCTTTAGGAGGTGCAGGCGGTTAAGGGTAGACGGGATGCAGCACTGTCGGCGATTGTGCATTTGAAGGAAAAATGAGTGGTGTGCTATTCTCAAAACACAGCCATCCATGACTAGCTTCTTTTCCTCTTCTCTTTCTCTTTTGCTTTCTTTTCTTCTTCTTTTAGTGGGGGCTTATTTTGCTCCTCAACTAGCTTGTACTTTAGGGCTTTACAGTGTATTTCACCCTACTTTGTATTCAGAGCTTTTTGATGTAGATATGCCTCGTTGAGGTCTTTTAATTAATAAAATTGCCTTCTGGTACTTTCTGCTTGCTGTTCTTGGTCGTAAGTGAATTGTAATTTAATCTGGTTTGCATGAGAGCTGCAAAACAATTGGTGAGTGGTCTTGTGCTCAAATATGCATGAGAGCTACAATTTGATCAGGTTCGCATGAGAGCTGCAAAACCATTGGTGAGTGATCTTGTGCTCGAATAAGCATAAGAGCTACAATTTAATCAGGTTTGCATGAGAGCTATAAAAAAATTGGTGAGCAATCTTGTGCTCGAATAAGCATAAGAGCTGTAATTTAATCAGGTTCACATGAGAGCTGCGAAACAATTAATGAAGATCAGGCTCTCATGAGAGCTGTAAAATAATTGGTGAGTGATCTTATGCTCGAATAAGCATGAGAGCTGCAATTTAATCAGGTTGGCATGAGAGTTGTGAAACAATTGGTAAAGGGTGACCGATCTTGTGGTCGGGGCAATCTTGTGCCTAAAGGGATGGCCAATCTTGTGCCCAAAGTAAAGGGTGATCGATCTTGTGGTCGGGGCGATCTTATGCCCTAGAGTTTATTTTGGAGCATCTCCACACCTCAGTGAGCCCTCGGCTCAACTGATGAGTTATTTTGGAGCGTCTCCACACCTCAGCGAGCCCTCAGCTGAACTGGATAAGTGAGTTTATTTTGGAGCGTCTCCACACCTTAGCGAGCCCTCAGCTCAACTAGTGAGTTATTATCGAGCGTCTCCATGCCTCAACGAGCCTTCAGCTCAATTGGTGAGTTATTTGTCAATTCTTCTCCAGATTAAGCTCCGGGGGACCTTTATTAAATAATAGATTGGAGCGCTTGGCCTCTCATAAAACTCATAACAGATCGACAGCGCGCAGACAACTGGTATTGCTATCACAACAAAGGAAAATTTAATATTAGTAAAAAAGTTCAAAAATGTGCATACAATTTATAAATAAATGCAAAAGTCTAGAAGATTGTCCTGATAGTAGGGGACCGCTCTCGCTCGACGTTCCGCTGATAGGACCCATGCTGTTACCTAGAAGGCTACACAACATAATCACGTAGACATCCTCTTTTAATGAGATCTTCGATGGCATCTCGTAGTGCCCAACATTCTGAGGTGACATGTCTGAACTCATTGTGGTATGCACAAAATTTTCCCCGATTGACTCTAGACTTATTGAGAGTCTTCAAGGGTGGAGGTTTTTCGAAGTCTTCCTTGTCCCTTTCCATTGCGAAGATCTTGTCTTGACCATCTGACAAGATACTGTAGGTGCTATGATGAGCCTGGAACAGAGACCTTTCATCCTTGCCCTTTTTCACGGGTTGAAACTCAAGATTGTCATTCCCACTTCCGTGATTGCTTCTTTTCTTACTCAGGGCCAAACTGCCTATTTCATTTTTTTAGGGATCAAAAGTTTCATCCCACCTGATTTGCTTTGCGGCCCATTCATAGAATTCTCGCTGACTGTTCACTGGGGACTTGTACAGACTCTTAAACAACTTTTCATCCCTGTGGATTCCTGCTGAGATGGCAGCCAGAACAACCTCATTTGAGGGTTTTTCTACATTATTGGCTTTGTGCTTGAAGCGAGTGAGATTGTCTTTCAGTGCCTCCTGCTTGCCTTGGAAGACTGTGGTGAGGTGGCATGGGGGCATGAGTCGTTTCCTCAGCGATTAATATTGATCGACAAATCTTTCCTGACACTTCTCTGAACTGCCGATGCTATGAGCTGGGAGACTCTTGAACCACGCTCAAGAAACTTCACCTAGGGTGGCTAGGCAGACGCAACATCTGACCAAAGGGCTGCAAGCTTGGAGATCCATCTGGATGTTGAATAGGTCTAGATGGTTACACGGGCCGCTGTCTCTATCATACAACAGGATGGCTGGAACTTTAAGTTTGCTCGGCCGGGGTTCTTCCATGATTTCTCCAGACAGGGGGGTTTGCTCCCCGAAGCGCCCTTGGTATTCTGGATGCGAGGGTGCTCCTCCAAGCACTTAACTCTTTAAAGGACGCCTTCCACCATGTTACCTAAGCCCCCAGCTCCTGACTAGGGACCTGGTGGCTTGGTTCATCATCCTGACCGCACAGATGGCGATTCAAGATCTACTCCTAGTTGATCTCATCGGAACGTTCAACCTTAGGTATGACGGGTTTAGTCTATGCTTGCACATTCTGGGCTTGCACTTGTACTAGCATCATGATCGCTTTAGTCAATTCCTCCATCATATGCTCAAGTCTTTCCTGATGCTGGAGCCAGATTTGTAGTTCTTTGACGTTGTTAGCAGCAAGAGCCAGTTGCGCCGGGCTGGCTGGAGGGAGGCTAGTGGCTACTCTAATCACAGGAGTAGTGGATGAGTCTATTGTTGAAACATGACCATCCGGGGTTTGACATTGTGCGTTCGAGGCCCTAGTAACTCTTCCTCTAGCCATCACAACGAAGAGTCAACCAGAATAGGTGAGATCCCCACAAACGGCGCCAAAGATGTTGACGTTGGATTTTGGTTGTACTCCAAACTCCAACCAACGGGGGATTCTTCGGGATCTCAAGCCTGTTTCTGGTTAGCCAATGAGAAGAATGAGTAAACATGGAATGGGATGGATGGAAGAGTAAAAAGAAGACACCAGATTTAACATGGTTCGGCCAAATCCAGATCTTGCTGGACCCTACGTCCACAGTATGTTTGACATATATTAGCAGGATTACAAATGGTTTCTGCTCTCTCATTTTTACAAAGTTTTTGTACATATATCATTCTGCCTTTTTTCTTCTACCAAGTCTCCTCTTTTATAGAAGGAAGAAGGAGACATGCATTAATTACAATCTACAGTGGTGTTTACATCAAGTAATAAGTAGAAAATACAGTTATAAGCTAAAATTTGACTGCTGTAGTACATAGGCTGCAGAGGTGGGCCCTTTTGTCAGTTATAGACTTCAGGTTGTAGCCGTTACGCGGTATTACTTCTACCGTGCAAAGAATCTTATGCCTTTACATAGGGGATGGGGTTCAGACTTGAGATATTGGTATAGTGATGAGGAAGCGAGCTTAGTGCTACTGCAAAGAGGGTGATGAGTTCTCGCAAATGGGAGGTGGATCATACTTGACAAATGCCCTACCAGACCTTCAACCTGTGAAGCACGGTTCGCTGAGGAGAAGCTCGCTAGGAAGGAGCTCGTCGAGGAGAAGTTCGTTGATGTGCTTCTGATGACCTCTTTCCTCTAGTAATTCCAAGTCTGTGGCCTCATCTTAGGCCAATTTTCGTATATAATAGATTTCCACTTGCAATTGGCTTTCGTTAGCTTTCACATATAGAGAATTTTGAATTTGCAATATATTTTTCTATTAATCCACCACTATGCATAAAGATGATCTTGAAAAGAAGCTGAGAATATAAGTTTATGTTTGAATTTTATGTTCTCAATATTAGGGGAGAAAATATGCAACTACAGAAATATTACATTCATCTTGATTTCACACAAAGTAATATGAACCTAAAGTTCAAAAGATGATTAATTTGCAAAGTATAACGAATCAATTGCTAGTCATTTCACTAACTAAAAAGAAAATAAATGTTATATGTCACCTACAAATGCTCTAATGCAGATAGATGTCCTAGTTTGACAATCCATTAACTATATAGCAAATAGTTTAGAACATGCCAAAAGTATAATAAAATCATTGGTTTCAAATACAAAAATCCTCAAAAGTACAAGAATAGATGAACAAAATGACCTTATTGAAGAGTCAAATACTCCTAAAGATATTTAAGACATAATTAGTGACAAATATTTAGAAGGAGTTTAGGTACCTGAAATTTGTGGAAATAAAGACATCTCAATTGATTTTGTCTCTAATGTGAATGATAGAACTCAGAGGAAAAAAGGTGTCAACAACATTTTTCATAAAATGTAAGGCTCAATATTATGAAAAATAATGTGGATACTGAATTAATAATTAGAAAGGAATGGCATATGAATATTGGCTAAAAAAAGAGAGAAAAGGTATAATTTAGATAAAAATGCAAATTTCAAATTTTCTTGCAAAGTAAAGAAACACCTAAAAGGTGTTAAGCTAATGAAACTCCCAAGAAAACATGAAGCTAATAAGGTACAAATATATAATTGTGCCAAAAAATGAGAAAATTGAAATTGTAAATATCAAGTGTGATATGTACCACAAAGATTTTTGCAAAGATTATCATTGGCTATGAGAAATATATATTTGCATGTGGTGGATGTAATTTTTTTTGGCAATATATCGAAACTTTAAATTCATCTAATGGATTTAGTTTCATGTCATTACACATGTGAAAAAATTGCAATGATATCTATATGAAAATCCTTGAAAGATTTTGAATTCTCAAGAAATGTATTTAATTAAATTACAAATTTTTTTGTATGGATTAAAGCAAACTGGATGAATAAGCAACAATCATCTCTATGAGTATTTTTTGGCAAAAGGATGCAAAAATGATATTAACTATCCTTGTGGTTTTATAAAGAAATCTAAATGAGTTCACTATAATTGTTGTATATGATGATTTGAATATTATCGAAACTCTATAAAGAACTTCCAAAGATAGTAGAATATTTGAAAAAGGAGTTTGAAATGAATGATCTTGGAAAAATAAAAGTTTTGTCTTGGCCAGATCAAGCATTTGAATGATAGAATGTTTGTTCATCAATTAAATTACATCATAAAGGTCTTAAAATATTTTTACATTGATAAAATATATCCATTGAGTACCCAGATGATTGTTTGATCATTTGATGCTAATAAAGATCCTTTTCAACCTCCTTAAAATAATGAAGGACTTCTTGGTCCTGAAGTATTATATCTTAGTACAATTGGTGCACTAATGTATCTTACTAGTAATACATGTTTTGATTTATCTTTCTTAATGAGTCTATTAGCAAGATATCATTTTACTTTAACCTAAAGGCATTGCAGTGAGACATATATTTCATTATCACCAAGGAATAAGTGATATGAGACTATTTTATCCATATAGTCTAAATCAGAACTAATCGGTCTTGTAGATGTAGGATTTTTATCTGATCCACACAAGATTCAATTTCAAACTAACTATTTATTTTCTACCATAATGTTTGAAAAGATAGTTCATAATATTGGAATGTGTCAGCTGAAAGATCTCAAGTGATATTGCCATGAAGGGGAGTAATGAATACATATTGTACTCCTTTCCTTTGCTAAGGTTTTTATCCAACTAGTTTTTTCCTGACAATGATTTTAATGAGATAGTTTGACTAACAAAATGTGAACATCTAAGGAGGAATGTTATGAATCCATTGAATAATGAATAGTTCACCTTGTCATTAATCCATTGAATAATGGATGGTTCACCTTGTTATGAATCTATTGAATAATGGATGGTTTATTTTTCCCTCCTTGTATACTCCTCGTAACCTCCTTTTAATACTTCACTATCATACATAATGTTATAGTATTTAGTTATGTGACTTTTTTTATTAATTATAATCATATAAATAGGGCTCATGTGCCCTTGTATATAGTGTGGTGAAAAGCAAAAGGAAAGAAAGATTTATACACCCTTTTACATTCTTTCGATTATAAGTTGCTTGTATTTTATATCTTTCTTAATTTTATAACAATATTATGATTGGTGCTTATTTCCAATAGTGCTAGCATAACTTAATCAATTTCAATCTAGTTTTCACTAATTTCACAAAACTAGCCATAAAAACTAATAAAGGTCTAACATTTAGATCCCATTGATCAAATAGCTAAAAGGCTACTTAACAAACAAATAGTATGAGTGTGGTTCAAATAACATTGATAAGCATTTAGAGGTCATTTGGTTAATAGAAAGTTACATGGGAATTGCAATTTCTTGAGAAGTAGTTAATGATTAGATTGTTTGGCTGACCACTAATTGGCAAAATGGGGGAAGCAGGACTTTCTAGAAAATTTTACTTTCCACAATAGATGGGAAGTTACTTACCTACCCTAACTTTTAATTCCCAATAGTAACAAAGCAACATTGAGCATTCCTTAAGAAGTTCATAAGAAAATTTAATTTTTAAGAAGTTCAACTTCTTACAAAAACTAATTTCCTACATAAACCAAATAACCTCTTACAAATAAGGCATTCTGGCAAAAACAAGAATCAAAGAGAAGGTGAGTTAAATCCATATAAATTGTAGTTAAAAAAAAGTACATTAAGTGAAGTTGAGAGGCTTGCCAACTAATGTAATCAAGTGGAGTGAAGTAGTTTGACTACCCTAATCAAACCCCAAAAGCTTGTGAGCTAAAACAACCATTTTACTTGAAGACCATTCCATAGCCAATGCACTCAAGGCAGCAACACATTCTTGGTGTTTTGGCCATGGATAAAGGAGCTATGATAGACAACCAGGAAGAGAAGGAGAAAATGATGGGAAAAGTGGGGATGAAGGCACTCGAAAGTCTTGGCAAAGGTCAAGAGAAAGGGTAAGGCTCACCGTTGTTTTTAAAGTCATGAATGGTTTATGCATTTTTTTCTTTTTTAATTGGGAGTTTAACTTTTTTAGTATTTTTGAAAATTTCAAGGTGTTATTTGTAGGATTTGAAACTTTAAGAGATTATATGACACTAAACTTAACTTTAAAGAGATATTTGTAGGACTATATGACATTAAACTTTACTTTATGGCGTTATTTGTAGGATTTGAAATTTTAAAAGATTATATGAGTTTCTTGTGATGTCTTTTGGATGGGTCAATACTCCCACAGCCTTCATGGAATTAATGAACAAGGTTTTATGAACCTTCTTAGATCAGTTTGTAATAGTGTTCGTAAATGATATATTGGTGAATTGAAAATTGAACAAAATCTTGAGCATCATCTAAGGGTGGTCTTACATTCCCTACAGGAACATCAACTATATACAAAATTTTCCAAATATGAATTTTGGCTTTCTAGTGTAAATTTTTTGGGACACATGGTTTCTAAGGAGGGCATTAGTATGGATACTAAGAAGATTGATGTTGTGCAAACTTGGCCCAAACAAACTATGGTAATGGAGATCCAAAGTTTCCTAGGTTTGGCTAGCTATATATTACTAACATTTTTGTGAAGGATTTCTTCCAAATTTCTGCTCTTTTAACTAAACTGTCACAAAAGAATGTTAAGCTTGCATGGTCAGACCAGTGTAAGGAAAGCTTCCAACATCTGAAATAGTGTCTTACTTATACTTCTATGTTTGCCTTACCCATAAATGGTAGAAGGTATGTGGTTTATTATGATGCTTCATGAATTAGTCTAGGATGTGTACTCATGCAGTAGGGAAAAGTTATAGCATATTCATCTTGCCAACTCAAGAAGCATGAGATACAATACCCTATCCATGATTTGGAAATGGCGGCGATAGTGTTTGCTTTAAAATCTTGTCACCATTATTTGTATGGTGAAACCTATGAAATTTACATTGATCATAAAAGCTTAAAGTATATCTTTGAGCGAAATGATTTGAATCTAAGACAACACCATTGGATGGAACTAGTAAAAGATAATGATTGCTCCATTTTTTATCATCCTAGTAAAGCCAATGTGGTAGCTGATGCATTAAGTAGAAAGTTTACGAGAAGTCTTGCACATATAAGTATCAAAAGAAAGTCCTTGATTCAAGAAGTCCATTAGGTGGGGATATATGGTATTTAGCTAAGGGTAGTGGAACTTTGAATCTATGTGGCATAGGTACAAATCTAATTGAATAGATTGTGTCAACCTAAGTACAAGATCCAACTTATTCTAAGCTTAAGGCAAGACTAGAGAAGGAACAAGAATCAACATTGTCAACTAAAGAGCAAAGAGTTTTGACCTATCAAGGCTAGATGTGGGTATCAAAAGTAGAAGGACTAAGGTAACAACTCATTCAAGTTGCTCACTCCTCTACTTATGTATCACAATTCAGGACATATGACCAAATTGATAGGCAAATGTGCTTAGATTTGGACAAAACTTGGCACAACAATCAAGCATGAAGAGAAGATCATGTGGCATGAATTTGAAGGAAAATGCTCACTTAGATTATTTTCTAATTTTTTCCTGCTTTAACGGTGTTTATGTAATTTTGACTGAGGTAACTTGTTCAGTGCTAATAGATAACCACATGGCTATGATCCTTGGATTTTTATCTTCATGTGATGTGTTATGGTGCATTAAAATCTTAAGAGTTAGGAGAAAAATCCTTATGTCAATTAGGAAAAAGTATGTCTACTCTTACCATTAGGGCTTTTGCTTAGGATGGCCTTTACAGGGGAAGTGTCCAGTGACCTAAGGTGGGCATCGAGGCACTTGCCTAAGGGATTGAGTGTGTGGCCTTAAGCCTCCCCTACACACTCAAGAGTCTATAATCAAGGCTTTGTAAATGTGAATAAAAGAAATGACCCTTCTTCAATTGAATTATTGTCCCATAAAGTTACTTACTTTTAGCCACATTTATTCATATTTGTTTGAATTGATGACCGCATCATGAATATCTGTGTGAATGACTTATTTGCCTTTTATGTGATTTGATTGCTATGTGCTGTGTGATTTTGACTTATGGTTGACTCAATGTGCTATAAATCGTGGATGTTGCTTTTTGTTTTTGAAACTTAGATGGTGTATGATAGAGTGGCTGGCTTATTCTTAGGTACTAATTGATTAAGTACCAAGCAAAGAGTCTAAGCACCACACATTCTAGCAATTAAGCTACTAGACTATGACACTATCCATGCATCTAGGGAGTAAAAATGTATCATGACCTGAAAATAGGTCACTGATGGGAAGGCATGAAGTAGGACATAGTAGAGTTTGTTAGCTATATTTAACATGTTAACATGTAAAAGTGAAGCACAAGGGTCTAGTTAGGCAACATCAAAACATAGAAATTCAAGATTGGAAATGGGAAAGAATCATAATGGACTTCCTTATTGAGTTGAAACTCCAAAGTGTTACAATTCTATCAAGGTGATTATTGTCTGGTTAACAAAAAGTGCACACCTCCTTCCAACCATGACAATGTTCTCAGTTTCTCAGTATGCCTAATTGTATTTGGATCAAATTGCAACTCATCATGGAATTCCTTTAGACATTATATCTGATCAAGGTATCTAGTTTACTACCAGGTTTTGGAGGTCCTTTCAAGAGGCTTTGGGATAACAACTTCATTTCAACATAGCATTCCATCGCCAAATGGATGGTCAATCTAAAAGAACAATATAGGTGTTGGAGGACATGCTTTGAGCATGTATCCTAGAATGTGAAGGCAGTTGGGAATAGTACTTGCCCTTAGTAGAATTTGCTTATAACAATAGTTACCACACTTCCATTCAAATGGCCCCCTTTTGAAGCATTATATGGGAGAAAGTGCAAGTCACCTATATGGTGGTTTTAAGTAGGCAAAGGAAAGTTGTTGGGACTAGATTTGGAGGAAGACATGATTGAAAAGGTGACGATGATCTAAGAAAAATTAGTAGTTGTTCAAAGTCACAAAAGCCTTATGCAAAGAAAAGAAGGTGAAGTCTAGAATTCACAATTGGGATCAAGTTTTCTTAAAAATTTCCTATATGCAAGGAGTAATGAGATTTGCCAAAAGAGGGAAATTAATCCCTCACTTTCTTAACCTATTCTCTATTGTAAAAAGAATTGGTGCAATAGCCTATAAATTAGGCATACCCATGGAAGTTTCAAGGGTACATCACGTGTTTCATGTTTCAATGTTACGGAAATACGTACTGGACCCTTCTCATATTCTCACTCAAATACCCATCGAAGTGGATAGATGTCTAACTTATAAAGATCGACTAATATCTTTTGTGGATCACCAAACATAGAAACTTTATTCTAAGGAATATCATTCCATCAAAGTTCTATGGGAAAGCCAAGAGTCTACTTTGGAACCTAAATCGCTCATGAGGGATAAATACCCTAATCTTTTTGCCAAGTTTTAGTACGTATTTCATCCTTTTCTAGAGTAGTTAATCCATGATCAATCTTATCATCATGTTCTATTTCTTTTCCTTACATCGGAAACAATAAAATTAGGGGATGAATTTTGTTATGGGCAAAGAAAATTGTGAGATCAACCATAAGCAAAGGAGTCTTATGAACTAATATTTTGTAATTGTATGTATATAATAGAGACAAAATAAATTATTTTATTTATCAAGATAGAATTACAAATACATATCTAATTTCATTATTTTCTTTTCCTAGTGTGAATATATGATCAAAATTAATTGAATGAGAAGAAAAGAGAAAAGAAAAAAAAACAAATTGCTTTGTGGTTGTCAAACTTGTAATATAGAAAAGATTAAGATCAAAGTGCAATTTTCCTTTTCCACTTAACTTAGTAAAATGACACAGTTTAGCTAAGTGGGTGTTTTGTCTCAAATCCCAGAAACCAAACCAGCAACCCTCATTTTCTCTTAATCATGGTGCATAAGCTACTGATGCCCTAGTCGAGCTTGTCAAAGTTTTTGGCCAAATGTCATTCATGGTTATTGCCTCATTTGCCCCTTGCAGTCAGACCACTATGGGTAGTTACTAAAATAGGGAGGCCAACACTTGGATTAGACACTATTGCTCTAACCTTCTTCGATAGTCGTTTGATTCCCTTCTCATTATTAATGGACTAAAAATCTCCTTGCTCCATGGGAGTTCAGTGGTGTTCCTTATCAATAAGTAGGCTTTTTTATGATTGAAATTACTAATTTAAAGGGAAATATGCTAACAATCTAAGGAAGATGGATAACAGTTCAAGCTAATCATTATTTTCTTCAATGATTTCCTTAAATGCTACATGCTAAAATTTTTCACCAAGGGCAACTCCAAGCTACAATAACTAGGACTGAAGATTCAACCTCAAATAAGAGCCTCTTGAGGTGAGTGGGTAGCTTACTCCCATCGACGAATATATTAGGACCTGAATACAATAGTTTAAGATATAGATCATTGGGGGATAATGGGGGCCTATGGGTATTACATGTGTCTATGTGTGATTCCTTAATGGATGATTTACTAGTAAGTGTGTGTATGTGTTGGGAAGTTTTACAGGTTGTAGGATGCGATCCTTATGAATAGAGAACCCTAGAGGAGTAAGTTATAGGAAAAGCCTCTTGTCTAATTATACCAGTGCTGCATGCCTTTTTGCTTATCTATAAGTAGGATAAATTATTACATTATAATTAGAAGAAAAAAAAAGGAAAGAAAAGAGGGAAAAATAGGTTATAGGGAAAAGGAATGGTAAGAGGGAACATAGGTAGTATACGCAAGTATTAGGACAATAGGAACTGTTAGAGAAGTGAGGGTTAAGTTCTCTTAATTGACACTTATTGGGTGACCAATTCAGGATAAAGGCCTGGAATTACATAGCTGAAACAAGGGATTTCTCCCTTAAGTATAAGTAGACTTTTATGGCAAGTCTAACTTGATAGACAATAGATTTTGAGTGGGTAATTGTAGTAGTAATTCTATTATTAAGGAATTTAATAGTTATTTTTTTATCATGTTTCATTGCACACAATGTGTGATTGTGTGTTTGATAGTAATGTGGACTCCTTGTTTATTCTTCAAGTAGCTTACAATTATTGAAACTAAAAAACCATTGTATGGCCATTTCTAAGTTAAAGTGATATAAGGGAGAATAATCTAATGGATGGATGGATGGATAAGGAGTTAGAGAGAATATTGTTGGCTATTCTATTTGAAATGGTATGCTACTTGAAGGATTTTTAATTGGTAGTCCATATCTTGTCACAACAGGTACAGTAATTGTAATAAGAAATTAATTGCTTCTGTCTTTTTTTTTTAATCTTTCTAAACTGCTACCAAAGACAAATTACATGACTACATAAAAGTAAAGAAAAAGCTTCACATAACCAGATAATTGACCTTTGAATAATTAAGTAGATAAATCACCATATTGAGTGGAAATGAGGGTTATGGAATAAAATTCTAGTTGTGTCATAAGAGGGTTGAGTAGGATATAGGAGGGAGACTCGAGTTAGTGATACAGACAATCAAAGAAAGTTTGATAGCACTTCATCTTTCTACATATATCACTTTTATATGGATTTATATAGTGTTTGGTGTCTACTAGTGGTGGGTGGTTTTATATATCCATGATTTCAGTTATTATGTATGATATAAATGCTATCTAAATGAATTGAGGTGCTACATGTATGATTGAATATGCTAGATACTTTGGAATGGAAATGGGATAATGTTCCCATTCACTGGATTTCAAAGAAACTCACCCTATATTTTTTTTTTGTTGAATATTTTTGTATATCAAAACCCTTAATTACCTCCACCTTGCTAGTCAAGCTACACATTGGTCATGGACCACCCACTTGATAGCTGATTGAAATAGAAGATAGGTTGCTTGGATTTTGATTTTAGTAAATAGGGACCAATTGCACATATTACTTGTTAGATGTTTTGCTTGTTTTGTTGTATACAAGGGCTAAATGCATTTTGATGTTGTCAATTCAAGTCAAAGGAAAAATTGTATGTCACAAGTCGTTTTGAATGGTATATAACCCTGAGAACATCCGGTAAAATAGGGGAAATGCAGTTGGCTTATTTTTTATAGTACAAAATTTCTAAATATAAAATATATTGAACAAGTATCCACTTGATTATTTATTCTTTAGCTACGCAACTCTATTTTCCATAAACGTCCTATTTCACAATAAAGTGTTGATAAGAATTTTAGAGTAATTAAGTAGAGTATAGCCCAGTGGCTTGTAGGCAAACTCTCATGATAATCATGTCCCATATTGAGCCCATGACAAACCTTATGTTCCTTAAAACCATTAAGTCTAGTTTATACTTTCTAGCAAATCAAAAATTCACCTAACAATTGTAAAAACATACATCTATATAATTAATTTCAAAACAAACCATCTAGGGTTAGAACTCTTACTTACTTTAGGGAGGAGAGTGTTCTTCCCAACACCTATTGAATAGATATTTGAATAAATTTTCTCTATGCCTAGTACACCATAGAGGTGGACCTCACAAGCAATGAAACACATAATTAAATTAGAAATCTAAGATTTAACATTGAAAGCTAAGGTAAACTAAGGATCAAATCATTTGATTTACATTCAATTCGAGTATTGGGCCAGATATGCAACAAAAACCTTCTTCTGACTGAATTTTGACCTTACTAAGAGACTGGCTAAAAAAGGATCACATTTCTCATTCCAAGGTGGCCAGGTTTTATACTCTCTATGGCCAACTATTACCAACAAGTCAAATCAAGTCAGACTAATAGGGCATTAAAAATTATCAAAACCTCTGCACTCTTCTCAACAAGTAGTAATTGTAAGTCAAAAGAAAGCATAATTCCTACTTCATCATTGTTATTCTTTGAGCAAAAAGATATTTCTTCTAATTAGAGAAAATAAAAAAATTCTCCCCATCTTGCATATAAATAACTAAGATTAGCACATTTTAAACTAATAAAATAACAAAAAAAAAAGCCTTCACTACAACAAAACATGTCTTTAGCGGTGGTTCTAGGGCAGTGGTTCACCCGAACCGCCACTAAAGACATGGATAAAGCAACTTGAATTCAATGCTTATTGAAAGCAAATGTTACACTCGGTTTTTAATGGTGGTTTTGTTAAACCACCGCTAAGTACCTAATATTTAACTATGATTTTGTCTAAACCACTGCTAAATACCAAATTCAATGGCAGTTATGTCAAAGCCACCACTAAGTACCAAATGTTTAATGGTAATTTTGTACAACTACCACTAAGTATAGAATGTCTAATGGTAGATGTGTTAAAATCGCCACTAAGTACTGAATGTTTAATGGCGGTTGTGTGAATATTGCCGTTAAAATGCACTAAAAGCCAAATCCCTCTTCAGGGTTGAATTGGTTTAGATCTAACACTTCTAGGGTTTTCTTCCCACAATCAAGCTCTCTCTCTCTAACAGCCGACTTCTTAGTCACCAAACTTCTCTTTCACATTGATTACACCTCCCTCTCTCTCTTGGCCTCTCTCTTGTTCACCTAGTTAGAACGTGATTGAGCTCTCTCTCCCACTTGCTCACTGGTCAAAGAGATAGTGACACGGTGGCAAAGGCAACCCAATGACAGCTACTTTGAGGTTTGATTTCATCGAAAGTTCGTTGCCTTTGATTTTTCTTGTTTGCCCAATTATTTGCTTGATGTTTCCCCTGATTTTTTTTTTTTTTTTTTTTGTGTTTCAATCCTTTGTATTGTTGTTCCTCCACCAACGCATTCAAAGCCTTGTGTTTTTGCAATGCCTGACGATCTTATGCGATGCTTATCCCTTAATTTGAGCTAATTCACTTATTATGTTAGATTGAATCTTTCTATTTGGATTCTGTTTTAAACCCTTTACTACTTGTGTCATGGACAAACATTTGTTTTCTATATAAATATGTGAATAGACTTCAACTCATACTTTAATATTTCTTTGCTGTAAGTAATTGAATAGTTCTTTAGTTGGTGTGGATCAGGTTTGATTGGTGATTCTATGCTGTATCCTCTGGATTCTGATGGGGCATGTATATATAGAAGATGACATAATAGTTCCATGTTTGCCTATTGATACCAAGTGTGCTGTAAAAGCCCAGAGGCCTTCTCTCATAAGTCGGTCCCTTCACACTGAATGTGTTGGCCGAAAAATGATGATCAGATGAAACATTACACATTTAAGTTATCCATACAGCATGTAATAGTTTAGTACATTGACATATACACAAAAAGTAAACTATCCAAATTTCTGCTTCACATGGTTTATTTTTGTTGAAGACATATATGCATGCACGAAGCTGCACTCTAATAATATGCCCAAGAAAAGAAAGCAAGCAATACATAAGAATTTCTTCTCCTAAGGGTGCTTAACGATTACAACAGGACACGTTGCATGCTTTGCACAATGATCACTAACAC
>JANHAO010008451.1:0-19217 GCA_026873985.1 Saraca asoca | reverse complement strand
AAAAATAAATTTTAGTCATTACTATTTGATGATGAAAAATAAACTTGTCTCATTATTATTTGATGTACTGTTATTATTTGTTACTAATTTCTTTTTTAACTTCAGGTGATATTATTTTTAAAGACATCAAGTTATAATCAAGACTTTGATGCAAGAAGATCTTTTTAGAATTTATTTTTTGATTTTTTTTAGGATTTCTTTTGTAAATAAACTTAGATGAAATTTGATCCATATCTTTTAAATCAGAAAAATGAGATGAAGAGAAAACCGACTTGAAAAAAATCAAAATTTTATAAAATAATTTTTTGTATGATGAATTGATGCCACTTTGATGTATAAAAGAACTTTTGAAAATTGCAAATGAAGTCACATCAATTCATGCAGTACAAATCATCTTACTGAATGTTTTGAAAAATCACTACTTCGTTGCATAAATCGATGTAACGATGAAGATCAATAGACTATACATTGATTATAAACCAACTCATTAGTGAATAATAGACCATAATTAATGTCACATCAATGCAACAATGAAGTAACTAAAATTCTATTACAGGCGGTTATGGCAGTTATAACCACCTAACTACTTTTTCTATATAAACAATTTTTCAAAGAAAAAGAATATATATCTGATATCTTTTTTACAAGAAACGTTTTGATGAGTTTTATATACAAAATCATTTGAGAAAAAGATCTATAGAATTCTCTCTACTTCATCTTTTTCTTTCTGAAAAGATTACTCAAGTATTCATTCAAGCTATCTGGATCAAATATCATACGAGTTTATCTTAGCTTGTTTAAGATTTCTATCTTAAACGTTTGGTATTGTATTTCTTACATGTCTTATCTCTATTTTTGTTTTTTAGAGTTCTAGGGATTTAGAAATCTTGCATAGGTTAGCAAGAACGTGTCAATCTTGTGTTTCCTTTAGGTTTAAAAGAGCCTGTTTCAATTCTTCTAAGTTAGCAAGAAGTCTGTTAATTTCTTTTGTGTGTGTTGTAAAACTGGTAATTCAGGAGCCTAATAATCCTAATGATTTTTGTTCTTAATTAAAAAGGTCTTTCAGTTGAGAAAGATCAAGTGGAGTAGACTTGAATTGTGATTTCAATTCTAGTTTGTCAGGTCCCTCAAACAATAAGGAAATTAATAAAGTGGTAGGCAAAAAAATTAAAATGCGAAATTAAAGATAATTTTAGATCTTTCCCTTATCTCGTTAGAGACTTTTATACAATCTTTGTTTGTTTATCAATACAGTTGTATTTAGATGATGAACTGTGTAATTAAGGATTTAATTCAGTAGATTTTGTACATTAATATAAACTGTAATAAACAATAATTCAGAATAAAATTAAAAGCACAGATTTTTAAAGTGGTTCAACTTGAATTGAAACCACAATTCAAGTCTACTCCACTTGATCTTTCTCAACCGAAAGACCCTTTCAATTGACTAGAAAAACATCAGGATTACCAGGCTCCTGAATTTCTAGTTTTACATCAAACCACAAGAATTTATAAGGATCTTGTTAACCTAGAAGAATTGAACACAGGTTCTTCTAAACCTAAAATAAATACACAAGCTTTATAGGTACTTGCTATCCTATACAAGATTTCTAAATCCCTAGAAATCTCAAAACAAAATCAAAAATTGAGAATGTAAGAAATACAATACCAGATAGTTTAATATGTGAATCTTAAATAGACTAATGATAATCTCGATTAGAGAAATAATCCAAAGGTTGTATGAGAAAGTTGTAAAAAAGATTCAGAGAAAGAGAAGATGAAGAAGAGAGATCTATAAAAAAATCTTTTTCAGCTTTGAGAGAATTTCTGAGCTGTAATCATTTTTTGTGTAATCTTTTGTGTATGTATTCTTTTATGATAGGAAAAATGTTTATATAGATAGGGTAGTTAAGTGGCAGTTAGGTAGTTGTGGGTCTGCCATTCAACTAATGATATTCTTTTATGTATTCGTTGATACATCGGTGTTACTTCAATGTGGGTCTGCCATTCAACTAATGCATCGGTGTTACATCAATGTATAGTGTATAATTTTCAACTGTACATCAATGTATGCGTCGAAGTAGTGAAAAATCAAATGTTTCGGTAAGTAATTTTGAACTATATAAATTGATGTGACTTCAATTTGTGTTTTCAAAATTTTCTAAAATACATCGAAGCAGCTTCGATTTATATTTGAAGATTTTCTTGAGTAAATCGATGTGACGTTAATTTACAATATGAAAAATTGTGTTTTATAAAAACATGATTTTCTAAAATATTTTTTTCTTCTTCTTTCTTTTCTTAAAAAAAGATTTGGATCATTTTCTAAATGAGTTTATTTACAAGATAATCTAAAAAATAAAAGAACAAATATTCTTCTTTCATTCGCATCAAATGGTCTAGTAACCTGAAATCAAAATAAGAATTAGTAGCAAATGATAAATGTTTAAAATTTGTTTTTCAACATCAAAATTAGCGTATAACTTAAAGTGTTTTGATCAAACAATTTTTCTTTAAAAAAAATTGGCTCTAAGGCTAACAAAGTTGAACCACTTTAAAAATCTGCATCTCAAATTCTCTTTTCAATATTCATATTCTGTTGTTTTATTAATATTTGATATCTGCCAATTTACATCATTGATCATCAATTCTACTTTTTATATTAAAAGAATTGATTTGAAATCAACAAAGCCGTATATAATTCTCCAACAAGAAAAGAGTAAGATCCACGTTTATATAAATTTCACACATTTAATTTTTAAGTTTTACCCACCAATCTTTATATTTTAGGGACCTGACACATGCTATAACAATTTTTTCTTGCAAATCTTTACTTGCCATGTGCCTTATAAAAATTACACCTCACCAAACCAAAGCACCCGTGTATAGGTGTGTATTATGGCAACCTCTCTCCTTACCAATCTCTAGAGCAACATATCTTCCTCTTCTCTTTTTCCTAATTTTCTCCTTCTCGGCGAGCCTACTTTTTTCTGATCCTCCTTTCCAAAAATCTTAGCATTTTATTTATTTATTTTATATAGGCATGTTTGAGAGGTGAGAAATTAGAAAAATATAAATAATCAAAATAATCTATTATATCATATTACATGACATTAGATCTGTATGGATAAATTTATTTGTCAAATAATAATTTTATCTTGATTGAGAATCCATAATAACAAGAACTCCTAATCAAGAATACTTCTCACAAATCCTAGCAAAAAAAAGAGAGAGAAACAAATCTGAAGTCTCAATAGGACAATTATAGCTCATACTAAAATATAAGTAGAGACATGCCTTACTAAAAACCCTATTAAGCCAATTGATCCATCATTAAAAGCCCAGTTATAAGGCTCATACAACTAATGCCGCTAATGGTTTGTGTGTTATTATAGGCCTAACAATTTGATCACTTATTAATTGGTCCAAATAACTTAATTGTCATGACTTTCATTTAATCTAATACAATATTCAATTAAACTATGGTAGTCCACATAAAAACTTGTAACAATCTTCCACTTGGATAACATAGTTTAACAAATGACAAATTGGACTACAATGTGTGGCCACAACAATATGTCAACAACAATCATGACACCATTATAATCATAGGTTAAGCATAAATGTCCAATAAAGCAGATTATTATATCAAATAAGGATGCTAATATCATATATGTCATAATTACTTATGTTTCAATGACCAAAACATAATGTAAAATGTGTAAAAAATTAGATATATATATATATATATTAAAATGTGATCATATGTACATCTTTATGAAATGGTCTATGCTTCTATCCAAGATGCCAAAATGAGAATAAATCTCAACATAATAATGAGATAGGGTATAAATGTCTCCATCGATATGTCATTTAACAAATGTGCATTGTTAATAACATCATACATATATATATATATATATGAAACATATGGCAATATCATTAACATGTTATTAATTTCGAGATAATCAATAACTCTAATTCATCATTTCAATAAGAAACATAAAACTCTCATGAACCCTGAACACCAAAAGGCTTAGCCAAATTTATTCTAGTCACCTATTCACAAACAATTTAACACATAAGCCTTTGGTTAGTGGATCTGCAAGCTCCATGGCAACATGTATAATGCTTGCATATCTTCTCTCTAACAAATTGATACTTGATACCAAAATACTTTGCATGAGCAATACTTTCATTATTATTTTTTTAAAGAAGTTCATTGTGTCAGCACTGTCGCAACATATGGTTAAAGTCCTAAATATGTTTTATACAACTCTAAATCTCGATATCATATTCCTTAACCAAATAGCCTCACAAGAGTCTTAACAACATAGGACACACTCTGCCTCCATAGTATAGGTTGTTATAATTGACTGCTTGATAATTTTTGTGGTAAACTCCTCTTATCATCATAAATATGTATCTAGATATCAAATTCATGTCATCTAGATAATTCACAAAATCAAAGTCAAATTAACCTGCAACAATCAAATCACTAGATCTGTAATAGGTAATCACAAAAATTCTTTGTACCTCATAGGTACTCCATAACTTTCTTCACAGCAATCCAATATTTCTGACTAGGATTACTCAAGTATCTCCCAAGTACAATAAACTGATAACAATATCAAAATGTATACATACTTGAGCATATAATAGGTTATTAACAACAAAAGCATATGACACTGTTATGGGTATTTTCCAGAATGCACGGGTTGGGTCGGCTAAGGCCCAATAGGAGGCGTAACCCATTAGGAGGAGGCCCAAATTAGAGGATTGAGATCACTCAACGAGGACATCAAGCCATCAGGTGCGAGCTGAAGACAATGAGTGATGTCACGGCTAAGAATGTAGCTCACCAAGAGGACTTTCCACTCTTCAACGAAAGGGGTGTCCCTCTGACTGACCTCGTAGAGAGTGACCAAGCAAGCACAGCAAGGCTAGTTAAAGCTTCTATCTCACTTACTAGCACTATACTAGGTCACAAGATTAGTGAGCCAAATGCATGTACAGAGTCTATTCAGCAATCAAAGGCACACGTTTCCCACTACCAGCTCAACCTCCAAATCGACACATCAGCCCCCCAAAAGTCCAACAATGATTTGCCCAACATTAATTACCTGATGCCAACCATTAAATGCCTGGTACGCTGGAAATAATCATTCTAGTACTTGTAAAATTACACTTGTAACTCTCCCCCTTCTATAAATAGGAAGGGGTGGTCATTGTAAAAGGGAGAGGAGGAATTTATACGCAGAAACTCTGCCATAATACGAAGAGAGCACTATACAGTGTGAGAGAGCACTTCCATTATATTCAAAAAACAACCATTAGTTAATAATCAAAACCACCATGAATGTAGGGGCCAACGTGGCTTTAGTCAAATCACGATAAAACTTTTGGTGTTTGTTATCTTTCTTCTCTTCTAGTATCTTTCTTTTCTATTTTCTACTATATTCAACTTGCAGTCTAAGGTGATATTGAACTCAAACCTATTGACCAAATTTTGGTATACTCCCAGTGGGATGAATTAGACTCCCCTCACCCTAGGGGACCTCAATCGGCAAGCAACTATCATGGCAGACTTCTTGATTATAGATTGTCCCTCGGCCTATAATGTGGTGTTGGGGTAACCCACCATGAATGATTTTGATATGGTGACATCAACCAAGACACTGACCATTAAGTTCTCAACTTCGAACAGAGTCAGATGTGTGCGAAAGGAGCAGCAAGTAGCCCGACGCTGCTATGAGGACATGGTTAAACTCGAAGTCCAAGGGAAGAAGGTGAATGCAATGTCCGGGGGGAATCTCATACAATAAGCATAAAGGGAGTTAGCCACAACCTTAACCCTCGAGTGGTAGACACTGAGCAAGCCATTGGACCCATTGATGAGCTCGAGGATGTGTGAGTCAGTAAGGCAGATGAAAAGGGATGCCTAAAGTTGGGGAAGTGCCTATCACCTGATGTGAAAGCACAGCTGATGAAATTTCTCATGGCAAATATGGATGTCTTCACCTAGAACCATGAAGACATAGTGTGCATCGATCCGAATATTATGTCCCACAAACTGAATATCGATCCTTGGGTTAAACCAATTTGCCAAAAGAGAAGGCTGATGGCAGCAGAATGTTATGCAGCACTAAAGGAAGAAGTGGATAAGCTCTTGGTGAATAATTTCATTCGAGAATCACATTACCCTACTTGGCTGGCCAATCTTGTCCTCATAAAGAAAAAGAATGAAAAGTGGAGGACGTGTATCAATTTCATGGACCTTAACAAGGCGTGCCCTAAAGATAGTTTTCCCTTGCTGAGGATTAACTAACTTGTAGATACGATGGCGAGGCATGAGCTCCTCAGCTTTATGGATGCCTATTCAGGGTATAATCAAATCCCAGTAGCCGCATAGGATGAAGAACATACCTTATTCATTACTAATCACGATTTGTATTGCTATAAAGTAATGCCTTTCAGGCTTAAAAATGTGGGGGTAACCTACTAGCGATTAGTAAATATGATGTTTCAAGAACAAATTGCCAAGACAATGGAGGTATACATTGACGATATGTTGGTAAAGTCCAAATAGCTCGTTGATCATGTCCATGGCCTAGAAAAGATGTTCCAAACCTTGACAAGGTATCGGATGAAGCTAAACCCGCTCAAATGTGTGTTCAAAGTAGCCTCGAGTAAATTCCTCAGTTTCATAGTCTATAATAAAGAGATCAAAGTGAACCCAGAGAAAATTAGAGCACTCCTTGATATGCATTCTCCCACTGGTCCAAAGGATGTGCAAGGCTTGAATGGCCAGATCGCTACGCTCAACAGATTCATTTCAAAGGTGACAGAAAAATGCATTCCTTTCTTTGGTGTCCTTAAAAAAGTAAAGAGGTTTGAATGGACCCCGGAGTGTGAGGTCACTTTTTAGGAACTCAAGTCGTACCTCGAACGAGCACCACTCCTGTCCAAACCAAAAGAGGGTGAGAGATTAATTGTATACTTAGGGGTATCCCAGCATGCCTTAAGTGTGACCCTAACAAGAGAAGAGGGAGGAACTTAACTCCTTATTTATTATGTAAGCAAGAGACTAATAGACGCCAAAACGAGGTACTCATCCATGGAAAAGCTCATCTGTTACCTACTCATTACCTCAAGAAAACTATGACCCTACTTCCAAGCCCACAGCATAAGGGTCTTCACACAATTCTTGCTGAGACAAGTCATGCAAAAGATGAATGCCTTAGGACGGCTACTCAAATAGGCAATAGAGCTCACCTAGTTTGACATTGAATATAAACCCAGATCAACCATCAAGGGACAAGTGCTAGCCAACTTCATCATAGAATTCACAAGGCCTATGCAAGAGGAGGTAGAAATTCCTAAGGCCCCATGGTGGGAATTATACGTTGATAGGTTGTCAAACAACTAAAAGGCCAAAGCAACAATGCTTCTCGCCATTCCGGAAGGACACAAAGTCTTTTGCACTCTAAGATTTGGCTTTCAAGCCACTAACAACGAAGTTGAGTATGAAGCCTTGTTAGTGGGTTTGCGATTGGCCAGAGAGGTGCGAGCTGAAAGATTAAAGATTTTTAGTGACACACAACTCATTGTCTACTAAGTGAAAGGTGAATACCATGCTCGGGGATCGAAGATGATAAGCTACCTCCAAAAGGTCCAAGAGTTGTTAAGCTTATTCCAGTAATGTGAGATTAATTAAATTCTACAAGCCCAAAATGCACATGCTAATTTCTTGGCTCACCTATGCACCACTAAAGATATTGATCTCTTAGGAATAATCCTGGTAGAGCTTCTACCATTCCTAAGTATCGAGTAGTAAGAAGTCATGATGGTAATTGCCAGAACACCTAACTCCTGGATGAATCCAATCCTAAACTTCCTATAGAATGATAAGTTACTAGAAGATAAACTTGAGGCACAATGTCTACAAGCTCGAGTAGACAAATATTGCATCTGTGATGACGCACTATACAAGGGAGGGTTCACAATCTCACTTCTAAGATGCATAGATAGTAAGGACTGCAACATTGTCTTGGAAGATATTCATGTAGGTCATTACGAAAATCATGCTGGAGGGCTATCCTTGGCACAAAAAGCTTTCTGATAGGGGTTCTACTAGTCGACAATGAAGCATGATGCTATAGACGTCGTCAAGAGGTGTGATGAGTGCCATAGGTTCATAAAGGTGTCACGAGCTCCACCAGCCTACCTGAAGTAAATGACCAGTCTGTGGCCATTCACGATCTAGGGAATGGACTTGATTGGACCACTTCCTAAGGCTCGAGGAAATTGTAAGTATGTAATAGTAGCCATGGACTACTTCACCAAGTAGGTAGAGGTGAAGGAGCTTGCTAAAATCTTATCTTCCAAGGTCGAAAAGTTTGTGTAGAGCAATATTATCTATAGGTTCGGAGTCCCTCAACAGATCGTGATTGATAACGAGACTCAATTTACTAGCAAGCAGTTCCTCAAGTTCTACGATGACCTCAAAATCACTAAAATCTTCATAGTCGTAGACCATCTGGAAGCCAACAGGCAGGTAGAGGCTATCAACAAGATCATCAAGAGAACCTTGAAGACCAAGTTAGAAGTTAAAAAAGGAGCCTGGGAAGATGAATTATAGACAATGCTTTGGAACTATAGGACCACGCCTTGCAGCTCTATAGGAGAAACTCCCTTTTCGATGGTATACGGATACGAGGCAATGATCCCAACAGAACTTGGGGTCACGACACAATGAAGAATTGCTTTCAACCTAGAAGACAATGATCAATTACTCACTACGAACCTAGACCTTGTGGAAAAAGCAAGAGAAAGAGCTAGCCTCAGGATTGTTGCCTATCAATGATGCATTGTGAGGCACTACAATCGCAGAGTGCGGACTTGAAAGTTCAAGCTTGGTGACCTCATCCTATGTCTCATTCTTCCTGGACCATGTAAACCAAGCGAGAGGACCTCAAGACCAGACTGGGAAGGTTCATGCCTTGTTAAAAGGGTCATGAGCGATGGAGCCTACCATCTAACAAACATGAATGGGATGGAATTCCCCGGAGCTTGGAATGCCAAGCACCTTCATCACTATTATCAATAAGTGTCTCAACGTATAAGAGTTAGTCTATTGTAAATGTTTATGCAATTCTTTCAATTTTTGTAGAATAAGATTCAAAAAGAATCCTATGTAAAGTAGCATGTTATGCAATATAGTAACAGTTGATAAAGCATTTTGAATTCTTGTCCTAATATAAGCAAATAGTTTCATATATTTAAGCATGAAAGTAACAGAGAAAGATGTGTTTGGCTTTCATCATAATGAAATCATTCCATACAAATTATCCACAAAGTTTGTCATAAGTCCTAGAAAAGAAAAAATCAAAGTTACAAAGTTTATGTTTCAAAACGCCAAAGCATCGGGAGCTAAGTCTTCACCAGGTTGGGGGTCAGAAGCTGGAGCATCAGGAACATCAGCCGCTAGAGTAGCATCAGTGACCTGCGTGTCGCTTTCCCTTTGAATAGCAACCTCCACAGGAAAGGCTTCGACTTTAGCATTCTGTCCCTTCCCTACGGAGCTAGCATTGGCAACTCTCCTTTTGTAGTAGTCCATGGCCTCCAAAGCTTGAGGGCTAAAGAAAGAGAAGTCCAACTCAATATGTTTCTCCCATAAAGTGTAAAAGAAAGCAGCACAAGTCTTGGTCCTCATTTCCCTAGTTGCTTCTGCCACAAGTGAAGATGTCTCTGCTCTAACTTTAGCCGTTTCCTCCTTAGCGAGCTCAGCTTCTCTCTTCAATGCCTCCAACTCCTTAGCTACAACCTCAACTCGCTACTTTGTAGATCTTGCCCTCTGCTTGATAGTGTCGGCCACTTTTATCACTACCTTTGCTTGTGATTGAGCCTCATTCGACTCTATCTTGGCCTTATTTAGATCATTAATTATAAAGCCAAGATTTAGCACATCAGCCTCATGATATGTTATCTCATGAGATAGAGTTGCTTCTGTTTCCTTGACCTTTTCCCTTAGCTCCAAGACCTTAGCTAGTGAAACCACCAGCTCATCCACGAGAGTGAACTTCTCATCATCCTGGCCTTGGAGCGCTTCCTCAATCTTCATCAGCATCAATAGGCTCTGAAAGAGTAAACAGCAAGGTTAGACTTAGCACCAAGTCATGGCAAGCTGCATATCCTACCAGTCTCCCGATAGAAAACTCTTCGGCTTCCAACACCCCAATTCTGATGCTAGACCACAAGATTATGCCCATGTTGTCAACAAAGGTCCGACCGTACTCTTCTATCTTAGAGCCAGGCTCAGTTAGCAGTGCCACAGCCTTGGCCTCTAGCACAGCATGCTTGTGAGAGGCCGCCTTCTTCTTTCCCTTATCAACCTTTTACTTTTGGGGGAGGACCAGAGGGGTGGCGACACTTGTTACAATAACTTCTTTAGATCGTAGTGTGTAGGCTGATCCTTATGAATGGACCATAACCAGAGCAACTAGCTGGTCTATAACAACTGGGTTTATATTGAGCTTGGGGGTTAAAGGCTAGTCCATAACAACTAGAGTTGAATTGATCTTGAGGGTTGGAGGGGCCTTTTCCTCATTGTCCAAAGGCGGCATCCTCAGAATGAGCTCTATTACTTTGTTGTGATCATCAAAATTGGCGGGTCTAACCTCTGCCACTCGATGAATCCCTGCCTCCCTTGTAAGTTTAGTGTCTTTTACCAGGGTGAGCTTGTAATAGCAGAGGAGGCTCTCATCAAGCTTGAAATCGTTCTCAAGATCATCAAATGTCACAAATTGGTCTAAGATCTCCAGTTCCTTAGCCCTTAGGGTTGGCCTATTATCAGTCCTATCTACAAAATCAAGCAAAGGTTAGAATCAAGAGCAAATATCAAAGAACTATCAAGCTTACTCATTCCCAATCTACCTACCCAAAATGAGAACAAAATCAAAGTCTTTTGAGGTCAACGAGGGGCATGAAATGTAAAACTAGCGAGACTTGAAACGACCCACATTAGATTTCCCTTTAGCAACCGCCTTCAGCAAGATGCTCTTGTACGGCATTTGCTGAGCTGAGAGATAGTAAAGTCCATCCATCGAGCTCATGCACCTGAGGTCATATAGGTAGCACAAAGTTTCAGGTGATGGTGATAGAAGGTCGTTGCCCATATGGATTAGGCCTAGTGAGATAAGTGAAGTGTAAGAGTTTGGTGTAAGCTGGAATGGGCTAAGTTTTATTTTATTTAAGAAGTTAACAATGAAGGATTGCATTGGAAATCTTAGTCCCTCTGTGAGGTGTGGGAGACTGATAGCAATGAAACCCTGAGGACAATAGGGAGCGTAATCATCCGGAGCAAGAACCATGGCACTGCACCCTTTAGGAATCTAACATAATCGGATTGCAGATTGAATGTCACGAAGATGCATGGTTGATGTATGTAGCTTGAATACTTTGTAGATTGGATGTTGACCCGCAGTGACCCCTCGGCCCTCAGTATGGCCAGAATGAGCACTAAAGTCCGTAGTGACCTCTCTTCCACTTGAGGTTGCTTCATCAGTATGTTGCATGACTCCCACACTTTAGGATGAATCTAGTTCATCGTCCTCGTTCCTAATTAGATAACAGCAACGTGTATGACCTACTCCCATCAACATAAAGAAAAAGACTGGTTAGGTCATTGAGAGCGAACTATACCAAAGACTAAGACTAACGACCCCCTACACTGCAGGCCATGCATACCCTAGGTCACCACGTCAACAACCTAGACTCCGGCAAATGGAGGGGACACAACAACTGAATCCCAGAATCCTGAAAGGCTAAAAATAACATCCAAAAACCCTAAGGTCTATAGTAGACCAACTATACCAGTTCAAACAAGTCAAAACATCCAATCAAGCTCTACCTATTAGCCTTATCATCCCTTAGCCAGTTGCGGTCAAGTTTCCTACTGCCTATAAAAGAGGAAAATGTAGAAAAGTGCAAGGCAAAAGGAGACATACCATGACTTGTAGAGAAAGAAGGTTCGGAACAGTTGGTAGCAGTAATTTACTATGAGGAGAGCTTGAGTAACAGCCAAAAAATCAAACCAGAACTAGCAAAAATGGGCAACGATGAGCTATCACGACAACGGGGAAAGCACATAAGCAGGAAGAAATTAAAACTCTAAAGATTTCAAATGGCAACTAAAAGGGTGAGAGAAGGCCCTTTCAATCTATAAATGTATTCGATCCCACCATCAGATCAAAAGGCTAGTCAATTACCTAGGATCCAATAGCTCAAGGGAAGCTAGTGGCCAGCTCATGATGATGTGGCACACACTCATCAAAATCAGGAGTAATTATTGCTGCCATCATTGGAAACTAAAGAGCCGCGGATGAGATGAGTGTGAGTACCAAAAGACTCATGAGGTCACAAGTCACGTAGCACTGGACTATGATGACATTCCAAGATCTCGCATCCAAGAAGTACTCTACACATAAAAATCTTAAGCAAGTCGCGTCCATAAGGTGCTTTATGCACAAAAATCTTGCACGGACCATTTCAAGACCTCGCGTCCTAGAAGTGTTTTGTGCATAAAAATCTTACGCGGACAATCCCAAGACCTCGCATCCAAGAAGTGCTAGCCACATACAAAAATCTTGCATGGGCAATTTCAAGACCTCATGTCCAAGAAGTACTTTATGCACAAAAATTTTACGCGAGTTGCATCCAAGAAGTGCTTTACGCACAAAAATCTTGCACAAACCATTTCAAGACCTCGTGTCCAAGAAGTGCTTTATGCACAAAAATCTTGCACGAGCCATGTCCAAGAAGTGCTCCATGCACAAAAATCTTACACAAACAATTTCAAGATCTCACGTCCAAGAAGTGCTCATGCATAAAAATCTTGCATGGACCACGTCCAACAAGTGCTCTATGCATAAAAATCTTGCACGGGCAATCCTAAGATCTCATGTCCAAGAAGTGCTAGCCACACACAAAAATGTTACATGAGCCACATCCAAGAAGTGCTCCACGCATAAAAATCTTTTGTGGACAATTCCATGACCTCGTGTCCAAGAAGTGTTAGTCATGTACAAAAATCTTGCGCAAGCTGCATCCAAGAAGTGCTTCCCGCATAAAAATCTTGCGTGGACAATTCCAAGACCTTGTATCCAAGAAGTGCCACAATTACCAAACTTTTGCGTGAACTGATATGTCTGCCCAGCTTGCAAGGAAACTTGGTCTCATGATGGCAATGATGCTTGAGCACCTTACTACTTAAACCTGGCCTCAAAATCACTCTAATGCTCATGCTTTCTATTGATTAAAGCGAATTGGCAGAACTGACTGATCATGCATGTGGCACATATCCTTTAAGTTTAAACTTATTGGCTTAAGCCTATTGATGAAAACCTTGCTTTTAATAACTAGGGTCGATTAACCCAATTAAGCACTCCTTATAATGATTATCAAGTTATGATTTTGTAGGAGTTAGTCATGTTGTTGTTAGCCACCAATTGAACCATTAATATAACAAACTTGCTAAGACAAAAGATATGAATGTAATGCTTGAAGTTTTATTAAAAGACCTCTTTCAATGAGGCAAATTTGCATCAGAAGATCTCATATACAAGAATAAAGCAAAAGCCTAAAGCCACTAATTCAACAAGAGAAAGGAGAACTAGCTACTGGAAGGTAAACTCCCATTAGATGAAATACTCACCAACACAGCTGCTCCTGCTTATAGCCTTTCTTAGCCAATGGTTCCTTTCCTAACTCAAAGTTAAAGCAACTCAAAAAGGAGTTAAGAGTCTAGCTGGCAAGACTGAACCTTACAAAAAAGTCATAAGGAAGTAATCCAGGATCTGCACAAAACTTACCAAGAAGCAATAGGAAGAGTTATGTAGGGAAGTCACATGCAACAGGCCATACACATCCAAAACCTCTGTAGCAGACCATATACGCTCCAAAGAGTTTTATTGGAAGACAAACTACTGAAGCACAAAAGGCTTAACTAAAACATCTATCAAGCAATCTCATAGAAAAGTAAAAGGAGCCTCACAGGCCTTTATAAACCAGTTTGGGTTCATCAAATGACCCAAAGGGCTTTTGGTTGTTCTAGATTGCATGGTCCAAAAAAAAATGAGATCACCAAGCCAACGACTGAAAACTATGCATAGTGAGAAGTATAGCCTAAAGCAAGGGAAATGAAAGTCTGAAAGATAGGAAAGACAATACAACAGTTTGAATATTAAGAATTATCCATCCTATAAATTGCAGACAAAGACTTTGACTATTAGTTACAACTCCTAGCCTGCAAAGCGAGTTGAGAGTTAAGGGGCTTATGTTATAGGTATTTTATGGAACGTACAAGTTGGGCTAGCTGAGGCCCAATAGGAGGCATAACCTACCGAGAGAAGGCCCAAATTAGAGGATCAAGATCACTCAGTAAGGACAATAAGCCATCAGTGCGAGCTGAATACGATAAGCGACATCACGGCTGGGAATGCAGCTCATCGGGAAGACCTTCCACTCATCAGTGAAAGGGGTGTCCCTTTGACCACCTCACAGAGAGTGACCAAGCAAGTACATTAAGGCCAACCAAAGCTTTCATCTCACCCACCAGCACTATACTAAGTCACAAGGTTAATGAGCTAGATGCATGTATGGAGTCCAGTCAGCAATCAAAGGCACATGTCTCCCACTAACAGCTCAGCCTTCAAACCGACACATCTGCCCTCCAAAAGTCCGACAATGATTTGTCCAGCATTAAATGCCTAGTGTGATGGAAATAATCATTCTGCTACTTGTAAAATTACACTTGTAACCCTCTTCCTTTTATAAATAGGAATAAGTGGTCATTGTGAAATGGAGAGGAGGAATTTGCATGCAAAAACTCTATCAAAATACGAAAAGAGCATTGTACAATGTGAGAGAGCACTTCCATTGTATTTAAAAAAACAACCGTTAGTTGATAATCAAAATCACTGTAGACATAGGGGCTAACTTGGCTTTAGCCAAACCACGATAAAACTTTTGCTTATTGCTGTCTTTCTTCTCTTCCATTATCTTTCTTTTTTGTTTTCTACTATATTCAACTTACAGTCTGAGGTGATATTGAACTTAAACCTGTTGATCGAATTTTGGTATCAACAAAGACCTACTTTAATTTTTACATTATTTTGATGACACTAGGCTTTAGAAAAAATCTCACCCTTCTAAAAGGGTGCAGTAATTGGAAAGCACATAAAAAATAAGCACTTTCTCAACATACAATCTTTAAGATAAGCTAAGAAGACCCTAAGATCTATCAATAGATCCATATGCCCAACACCAAAAAGAAAAAAAAAGGCATTACTAACATTGTTTTCAAGGACAATATCATAAACATAATACTTAAAACATAAATATGTTTGTACCCAACTGAAAATAGATACATAGATCATTCTCCTTGAAACTGAGAGAAACAATAATCTTAACAACCTTGAAATACCATTATCTAGATATTTTATTCAAATTATATTTATGAATTCTTTCAATTTATACACTAACTGTTCTTTACTCTTGACTTGGAATCATCTAATTATTTCACATAAATAGTTTCTAACTAATCACCATTCAAGAAAGCCATCATGCATATGATGAAGCTCTAAGTCGAAATGAGTTATTAATGCCATGACAACTCCAAACGAGTCTTTAATTTAAATAAATAAGAAATTTTTCTATAATTAATGTCTTTTTTTAATATGGTCCTTTGCCACCAATCTAGACTTATACCTCTCAAGTCACCCCTTGAGTATCCCTTTTAGTCTTATAAACCCTCTTGTATCCAATAGGCTTGTAACTAATAGTTAATTTTACAAGATCTCACACATTGTTGTAGAGCATTAAAGCAATCCATCATTTATAGCCTTAACCATTCTAAACAATTAAGACTTGAAATAGCCTCTTGAAAATTGATGAGATCATTATCATCATTGACATTAAATTCATACTTTTTGCAAATATAGCATAGTCATTAGCAATTTCTAGTCTACAAGCCATCTAGGATTTCTTCAAAAGTATTTCATTTACATGACTTTGTTCTTTTCTACTACCAACGAAGTATTAAGCTTTTCAACTTCTAACATTAATTTTTCCATTTATTGTGTTGGTTCATTTTCTTAATCAATTCAGTTTGTTTCATCCAATAACAATACTAGTAGACTAATAAATTGCACCTCTTTAAGATAGATGTTACATGATTTTTCACTCCCATTGTCCAACCAATCCTTTAAGTAGACAAAACAAAATACTTCAATTATCCTATTGATATGGATCAAATAATAAAATCTACTACTTTTGCAATTGCTAAAAAATTCAATAAAGTAACAATCAATATTCTTTGAATCAAGTTACACTCTAAACAAATTATACAACTTCATTTTGGCTTTACAACCCCAAATATGGAAATGCCTAAGACTAAGCTTTTCTTATACAACAAATCATACAAGGTTTTAGGTATAGATTTACTAGGGACTAAATTCAGAATATACATTATAGTCTTTAAAGCATCACCTTATGCAGAGTCCAATAAAACCAAATACACCAACATGCATCCAATCATATTCATGAGCATGTAATTCCACCTTTCTACAATCCAATCCTGTTTAGGCGTTCCAAGTATAAGGTTGCTAGCCTCAAAATTCAACTCATGGGCATATCGCATAATAAAAATCACAATTTCCATCATTTTATCGTACCTCTATAGCACTCAACATCTTTATCAGAATGGATGCACTTGATTTTCTTATCATTTTTTTAGTTCAATCTCAAATTTAAATGCCCTTCAGTGGATATTTCCACTTAACAAAAATTGATCAATCACCGATGAAGGTAAAATATTAGTATCTACCCATAGCACTTGGTGTAATAAGTCCACCTACATTATTGTGAATCAACTATAGTACATTCAACATTTTGGCTTATTCCTTTCCCTAACTCTAGTTGGGAGTATCTCCCTTAGTGCAATCATTACAAACATCAAAATCATGAAGAATCTATTCTTTTATCAATTACTCCATCCTTTTGTGGAGATATCACCTAGACACATATGCTATAGCATTGAGGATCCCACATTAGTTCTAACCCTTTTGTATCCAACCACAATATTTATTTAACTAACTAACTCTCCAATTTTCAAATTGCAACTATTCTTGCATACTCATCTTGCACTTTTTCACCATTTTAAATCTAACTATCAATTTTCTATCACTTGGCTTCCTCTTGCTTCTTAAAGCTTATAATGAATTTGTAATTTGAATGATTGTATCTTCATCTAACCACCAAATGATTGATGGAAAGTCTCACTAATGCAAGCGAAAACATCCTAATCTATTATGATACACACTCAAATTAGCTTTTTTGCTTTCCAAAGTTAGTTCCATTTTGAGTGTGACTAACTTCCATGCTTAACACTTGATCTGTGTGAAGCAAAGTAAGCACAATGACCTTTCAATTCTTCACGTCATCTTCTACTTGACAAACTATAAAGGTCATTTCACTAAAAATCTACTCATCCTATAGAGTATGATATGATGTCTTAAGAACATCAATTTGAACGGGAAAAGACTCTAAAACATGTTACATCAAATGACTATTTTTCAAGTCCACTTTCATCCTTGTCAAGCAATTGTAGTAGTATACAAGTTCCACAATATGCTAATTAATTCCGTTAACATCATCCTAAACATTTTTATCTAGTAATAAGAGATAATATCCTTTTCGACTTATCAAACTTTATGAACCTATCACCTATAGAGTCCACCTATAAAGTCCATAAATGCTTTGGCATTTGAAGAGTTAATAATGTCTTTCATGATAATCTTATACTTAATATATATCACAACTATCCAGTATACTTGATTAGAGTACATCCATTTTTCTCGAAGAACCCTTTACCTAGCAATAGAGTTATTGCCTATCATTAACTCCACCTCTAGCAATACCAAATCCTAGTTGGTGAGTGTCAAATCAATAATTCAACCCAATGCTTATAATAGGTCTCATTTACCATTTTTCATGGTTATTAATTGCATAAGTAATGAAAGATTAAGAAGATAACAATTTTCAAAATTCATCAAAAATTCTAAAAATGCATGTTCAATATAGTTATGCTATAATATCTTCTCAATAACTATGTAATTTTAAATAGTATTACATTATGAAACCCAACACTAACAAAGTATTTAAGGCTTCATAATATAACACAAGGATTGAATGCTATATTCCTGAAACCTAACACCAATAGGGCATTCAAAATTTTAAGAACAAAACAAACAATCCTAACACTGATATTATTACTAGCAAACAATGTTAATAATATTACACTAATAGGATTTATATATTATTGACATAGCACTCTCCTAGGTATAATGTTCAATATTTTATTTCAATAAAACTTTATGCAACTAGTCCTACAGTAGATAAGTACATAGTTACACAAAATTCCATAGGATAATATAAACAAAATTAATTCTTACATAATTTTACAAATTGTACACAACAATCCAAAAATTATTTAAATGTGCAAACAATATCAAATCAATCTACAAAAAAACACATGCAATTGCATATCATGCAAGAATCATATAGTAAATTTTTCATGTCCAAATAACATGAGTAACATAATTCTAATTTCATGCATATAAACATGCAAAATTCAAATAATAATTAAACAATATCCAAAAATTTAAAAAAAATTACATATAGTAATGCTAAATGTAAGAATTACATGATAAAATTTTGAAATCCAAACAACATCAAATTAGCACTTAAATAAATTAAGTAAAAAATACTTAAAATAATTTTATTTTAAAAAAAATATGCATAAAAACTATCTCAAAGAATGGAGGTCAACAATGTAATCAGAATTCCCACACAATCCGTCCTTACACATGGGCAAAGCATAAAAGGTTCTTGAGATTGGTTTCTTCACCCGACTATAATTTCTAGGTTTGGCGCTAGGTTTCTTGATCCGGGTTTAACCTGAGTTTAATTCTTTAACACTGTGCTTGGATGAAGCAATGGAAAGGAAAGGAAAGAAAAGGAAAGGAAGATGGAAAGAATGGAAGATGAATTTCCATTGATTGGTTGGGTGGAAATGGAAAGGAAAGGAAGTGGAAGGAAATGTAATATTAAGAATAATTTAAAAAATAAGAAACATAATATAAAATCATAAGATTACA
>JANHAO010008450.1:0-19252 GCA_026873985.1 Saraca asoca | reverse complement strand
TCTCACTGCATTATTGCTATCCCAGTTCACAATAATACTCGACTAGGGACATTTTAAGAATAACAAATTATTCTAAGGACAATTACCATACTTATTATATTACGTAGATATAACAAAAATATAATAATTGAATTGCCATTAAAACGTAATACAATGTATACAAAAACCATCATCCTATGATTGGCTTCTAGGGCATACACCAACACGGAGCTATTAGAAAAAAAAATACCTAACCTGGTAATTAATTTTTAATGTTTTCATATGCTCCAAGTCATTTTTAAGATCTTAACTTTCAAATTTTTGTTTTCTAGTGTTTTAATTTTCTTTTGCTAGGATCATAACTTACATAATTTTTTGGAATAATTTTTACAATATTAGGTACAAGTTATATTATGCATATGTAGGCTTAAATAGGTCATTGGCCTATTTGAGGCCTTTTAAGCCTTGGTCTGTTGGCCTATTGAAAAGCTTATCTTGAGAATGTAGGTCTTCAAAATTGTTGACAGGCCAGACTAGGCTTTTTAAAAAGGACAAACTAAACTCAATTTAAAGGCCTTATATAGGCTAATGGGATAGGCTCAAGCCATTGCCTTGTAATATAGGCCAAGCTTGTTTAAGGCAAAGCCTAGCTTGACCTAACTTATTTCTACCCATAGCTAGGGTCACATGCCTTTCTTTACAACTTGTTTTAACTATTATAATTTCATAAATAGACCATAACTATAAACATGCATATCCAACAACTCACGACACATGAAATTATAACTTATTATGCCAAAACATTATTCCAAAGTTTATGTCTTCAATCTCTAGGGAGGTGGTCTTTATAGTTATGAGCAATCCTAAAACCTAAAATATTTTTAAAGGAAAACATAGTGAGTTTCAAAGAAACCTACTGAGTGAATCATTTACTTCTACACATATTATTTCAAATACTATTAAAGAACAATTGCTCTTTTCTCATATTTTCAAATATGAATGATCACTTGAAGATTTTTATTAGTTACTAGTGACATCAGATTTTGGTAATGGTCCAAACTCCAGCCAATGAGCTTATAGGATCTTTGACCTTTTTTCGATTCAAGCAAGATAAATCAGCAAAATAAACAAAGAAGAAGGGAAGAGCAGAAAAGAGACACAGGATTTAACGTGGTTCGACCAAATTCGGGCATCACCGGACCCTATGTCCATGGTAGCGTATTATTGTGATGGTGTTTCCACAAATTTACAACATTTGGTCTCTGTTTTAGTAGAGCTTCAGCATGAATGAATGACCTCTCCCTTTACAGGAGGCTCCTTCCTGATATTTATAGAGGAGAGGAAGTTACAATGGTAATTTCATATGCAGTAAGTATGTTACATCAACATTTAATGTACAAGACAAAATATATAGACTAAATCTCCTTTTTCAGCTACTACAGATTATCTTCTGTAGGTGAGCCCCATTTGTATATTGGGGTAGAGCATGACTTGGTCTTTCTATCTGGTGAGCCTTCAGGTCGATAATTGCACTTCACTAACCAGGTCATTCAACCTACAATCGTGCCCATCCTTGGAATGGAAGGATCGAGCTTGTTCTATCATACACGAGCTCGAGCTGGCGAGGTCACTTCATGATGCAACCTAATGATGAGGTGATCTGGATGTTCTCGAGTTGGTCCTTTTGCCGCTCTTAGACTATTCACAGGCTTATTTAGAATGAGCCAATTTTTGCATAGAACATAAGCCCCCTAACTCTCAGCTCACGCTGTAGGCTGGGAGTTGAAACTTCTTCAATTTCTGATCAGTCAAAGTCTTTTCTTGAGACTATCATTTCATCTGCAGTAGACCACATTTCCCATGGAACATGTCTGGTAGTTATTGCTGAGTCAAACTTAGCCTTTTCTAAGGCCATAAAAGATGATGGTTAGGGAGAAGATCTGGATCCTTCGATGGAGCCAGCCTTGGCTCTATATAAGGGAAAGGCAATCCCTTCTGTCACTGCACTGATCAAACCATGGTGTTTCTTGATAAACCACCACCATTTTTGAGGTTTTACTCTTTCAAAGAGGCATGTATGGTCTGCTATATAGAGAGCCTGGAAGACTCAGCTTCTCCACTAACATGGAGAGATCTCATATGGATCTCAGACTGTGTCCTCTTAGCTCTACTGTGAGGCAATTGTTCAATAGGATAAGCTCCCGATGCTTCCTGATTAGCTTCCTTCATGAATCAGAACAGGAGTTGGAGGCCAAAGAAATAAAAAGTCGCAGTGCTACCGCTGGGGATGCACTGGAAGCAAAAATTTGAGCACCTTGGTGGCGCACGGGCTCTAATAATTAGGGTGCGGCCCTTCATGGCCGATCCTTCTTCTTAGTCATAGGTTTCCCTTCATGTTTTGATTAGCTTGTATTCAAAGCTTTCTGATGTACATCTACCTCATTGAGGTCTTTTGATGAATAAAATCTCAGTTGCTTTCTGCAATTTTCTACTTGTTGTTTCTATTTCCCATATAAATATGGTTGGACCAACCTGCATGACCTGCGTATAATCAGAAGATGGCATGAGTTATGGGTTAGAGCGATCTTGTGCTCGGGCCGATCCTGTGGCCAAACAAATAGACAACTTAGTATGAGAATCATAAAATAATAAGATAAGTTTACATGAAAGCTGCGAATAATTGGTTGTATGTGAGCTACGAAGTAAAATGGTTTCATTGCCTTAGGCAAGTAATCAATTCATCAGTTCCTTATGCTTCAGCAATCATGAAGTCACGCTAGTGTTAAGTGTTTAAAAGTGCCTCCGCCCTCAACAAGCACATAGCTATGCTGGCATAGTGAGTTTATTTTAAGCATCTACACACCTCAGCGAGCCCGCAACTCAACTAGTTAAGTGAGTTTGTTTTGAGCATCTCCACGCCTCAGTGAGAACATAGGCTGGTTAAGTGAGTTTGTTTTGAGCGTCTCCACGCATCAATGAGCATACAGCTTAACTAGTTAAATGAGTTTATTTTGAGAATCTCCATGCCTCAGCGAGCACACAGCTTAACTGGTTAAGTGAGTTTGTTTTGAGTGTCTCTATGCCTCAGCGAGCACGTAGCTGCGCTGGCTAAGTGAATTTATTTTGAGCATCTCCAAACCTTAATGAGCACACAATTGCGCTGGTTAAGTGAGTTTGTTTTGAGCATCTCCATGCCTCAGTGAGCCTGTAGCTCAACTGGTTAAGTGAATTTGTTTTAAGCATCTCCACGCCTCAATGAGCACGTAGCTGCGCGGGTTAATGAGTTTGTTTTAAGTGTCTCCATGCCTTAGCATGCCCACTGCTTAATTGGTTAAGTGAGTTTGTTTCGAGCGCTCCACACCTCAGCGAGCATGTAGCTGCACTGGTTAAGTGAGTTTGTTTTGAGCATCTCCATGCCTCAGTGAGCCCATAGCTCAACTGGTTAAGTGTTCATCTATTCTTCTCTGAACTGAGCTCTGGGGGGCCTCAACCAGAACAAAAATCACAGTTGGCATAAAAATTCTTTGTGAAGTTTGAGAAAATTGGCTGCAAGTGAGCTGTGGATACTACAAATGCTTAAAGGCATGAAAAAAGAGAGTAACTGACATCAAGCCAATCGGTAAATAGCATTCAACACAATAAAGCAATCACATTTACATTCACTGCAAAATTTTGAAATACGGTGTCAATATATAACTCGAACCAAGCCCCCCGGTTATTGGCCGGTATTATGTTGAGAAGGCTGAGGCTACTGCCTTGCGGGCTGCATCACATACTCCTTTAGTCATCCCCTTCTGATCAGGTCCTCAATTGCCTCCTTGAAAGCCCACCAATTTGAGGTTCCATGATAGACTTTATTGTGGTAGGTGCAGAATTCTTCACAATTTCTTCGTCTATAAGGGATCCTATAGGGCGAGGTACCCCAAAGTCTTCCTTGTCCCTTTTCGTCATGAAGATCCTATCTTGGGAATCAAACAGGATACTATACTACTCGTAACGATCTAGGTGCTGAGGTCGCTCTCCCTTGGACCTTTTGGATTTCTTTGCTATTTGCTTGGTGGAATGATCACCTTGATCCACATCACCCCTCCTCTTACCATGAGAGGAGCTGGCTTTTTCATCCTTTTTGTCAAACCTTTCCAAGCTGAAGGTCTCTTCCCACTTGATCTGCTTAGCAGCTCACTCATAGAACTCGGTGAGGTCCTTGACCGGGGACTTGTACAAACTCTTATATAACTTTCTATCTTTGCGGAGTCCCGTAAAGATGGTGGCTAGCATGGTTTCTTCAGATTGATTCTCCATCAAATTTCTTTGAGTCTGAATCTGGCAATATAGTCCTTAAGTAACTCATGCTTGCGCTGAAAAATCATAGTGAGGTGGTAGGAGGGCACAAGTTGTCTTTTTAGTGCTCAATACTGGTTGATTAATTTTTGCTGGCAATCTTCCCAACTACCAATTGAGTGAGCTGGGAAGCTTCTGAACCAAGTTCAAGGTACACCTCCCAATATGGCCAGAAACACTCAGCACTTGACCAATAGGTCCGTTGTTTGCAAGTCCATATGAACATTGAATGCATCTAGATGATCATAAGGATCAGAATCCCCATTATACAACAGGATCATAGGGACCTTTAGCTTGAGAGGGAGAGTTCAAGCTTCAATCTCCTCGAAGAGCAGTGATTGCTCCTTATCGCGAGCTTGACCACCCGGGGTCCGGAGGCGTTCCTCCAATAGGGATATCTTCTGAAACAACTCTCCAACTAATAGGTCTTGTGCCCTAGAGTGCTGACTGAATGATTGCTGGATCCTTTGATCCCTATTGTCATGAGGGTTATGACCTAGGGTTAGCTCTTATGAGGAATGAGCTGGAGAGTTACCTTGGTTTGGGTCGTTTGGATGTTGAGTTTGCTGTTGCCAGATAACATTCACAGGTGTTGAGGCTTTAGCTTGCCTCTGTACACCTTGTGCCAAGAACATGATAGCTCTAGTTAGTTTTTCCATCATATGTTTGAGCTTTTCCTGGCGTTGAAGCCAAGTTTGCACTCCATTAGTACCATTAATAGTGACGGTTGGCAAAACAGAGTTGGCTGGAGGAACACCAGTGGTTGTGCCGATGACTAGAGCTATAGATGAGTCCATTGTTGAGACATGGCCATCCGGAGGATAGGGCTGTGCATTTGAGGCTCTGGTGGCTCTTCTCTTGGCCATTGCAGCAAGAAATGAAGTAGAATAGATGAGATCATGACAAACAGCGCCAAAATGTTAATGTTGGGTTTTGGTAATGGTCCAAACTTCAGCCAACGAGGTGGATTCTTATGGGATCTCTGACCTTTTTTCGATTAAAGTGAGATAAATTAGCAAAATAATTAGAGAAGAAGAAAAGAGCAGAAAAGAGACACAAGATTTAATGTGGTTCAGCCAAATTCGGGCATCACCGGACCTTATCTCCACGATAGTGTATTATTGTGATGGTGTTTCCACAAATTTACAACATTTGGTCTCTGTTTTAGCAGAGCTTCAGCATGAATGAATGGCCTTTCCCTTTACAGGAGGCTCTTTCCTCATATTTATAGAGGAGAGGAAGTTACAATGGTAATTTCATGCGCAGTAAGTATGCTACATCAACATTTAATATACAAGACAGAATATACAGACTAAATCTCCTTTTTCAGCTACTACAGATTGTCTTCTGCAAGTGGGTCCCATTTGTCCGTTGGGGCAGAGTATGACTTGGTCTTTCTATCTGGCGAGCCTTTAGGTCACTAGTCGCACTTCACTAACTAGGTCATTCAGCCTATGGTCATGCCCGTCCTTAGAATGTAGGGATCGAGCTCATTCTGTCGTGCATGAGCTCAAGCTGGTGAGGTCAGTTTGCGGTGCGACCTGATGATGAAGTGATGTGGGTGTTCTCATGCTGGTCCTTTTGCCACTCTTAAACTATTCACGGGCTTATTTAGAATGAGCCGATTTTTGCATATAACAGTTACAAAACTATTATATACTCATAAGTTAGGGTATGAAAAGATGAAGTTGACAACAAATGAAGGTAGAAGCATAAAACATAGGAGTAATTAACATAAAAATTTCAATCATGAAAATGTAGAGAAACTAGGTCTTTAAGTTCAAGTAGCTCTATACCACATAGGAAAATGACTATTTTTCTTCAAATACTTATTCTTTAAATATGTTGGGTTTCAAATTTATAATTTGCATCCAAAGGAAATTTTCTTTAAGTAACCCATCAATTCAATACATAATGTCAATAATCACCTTCAATCACACTTTATCCCTTGACCGTGTAAAATCTTTCCTTATCCCTCTATCATGTTAAATGGCCACGTTCAATATGATTCCAAGTGCACTTCAGGTTTTCACAAGAAACTTCTTAAGGAAACTTTCTTTTAAAGTTCACAATTAATTTGTATGATTTCACAACTTTTCAAAGAAAACATATGTACTAATAGCATTTATTTTAGTAAGGTATAAATCAAGCATAAAAAGGGCACAAAACAAGTTTAACCCTCTTGTAGTACATATACAATTTCCAACAACACTACAAAATTTCCTTCCAATACAAATGTCTAGTTAGGTTCCAAATTTGTTTGAAAATGTAGATAATATGCCTCAATACTAATATAGCCAAACATAAACTTAGGTATAGTAATAAATCAAAATAAGTAAATGAACTATGTACCCATAAAAAAAGTACTCAACATCTATGATATATATATGAATGTATAAATATATATACATATATATATATATATATATATTTGCTACAACACAAAAGTTCACTTTCAAAAGTAAGTATCTAGTGGATATTCTAAATTAATTTATAAATGAAACATAGCATAGTTTTCAAGTTCTAGATAGTGAGTAAAGCATTTTTTTGTATATCATATATATAAATAGGGGAGTAAATTATTCACTCACCATGAAATTGACTTAATACTTTCTTGAATCTAAGTTGGTCAAAAGAGACAACTCCACAATCTCAAATCCATCTATGAATATTTTTCATAAATGAATTCTAAAATTACTTTCTAATGTCTAAAAGATTTCTTTGTTACTAAAACCTATTCCAAACCAAAAAAAATTCTTGAGGAAAGCTTCTATGGTTTCTAGTTGAGTTACCATTAAGGTACATACTTATGGATTGAAGTTGAATTGATCAAGACTTTAGCGGAAGAATGCCTTGTAAGCAAGAGTCTAGTTGCTAGCCATGAAAATTAAGCTTGGATTTCTAAAACAAAGAAATATAATTTGGAGTCACAAGAAATTTGCTTAAACATTCATCACTAGGGTTTATAATAGAGTAAAAATTCAAATTTTTGAAGAACCCATACCAACCCTTTTAAATGTAACTAAAAGGATGAGAAGGAGCTTGGATTACAACTCCTTTGTTTTAGCTAGCCAAGGTGGATTTGCAAAGGAAATCTAGCCACTCAAGACAACAATGGTAGCTCGATTGGTAACACACCTATGAAGAATGACAAACTTTGATAGTTGCTTTAATCCTAACCACCCAACTCACCTTCACCAGCTTAATAGAAAGCAAAATTCACTTGCTAGCTATTATGGCCAAACCTGAACAAGGGTACATCAAAAGGAATAAGAGGAACACAGGACACTCAATTGGAGGAAGATAGAGGAGTGGTAGCCAGAGAAGAAGAAAAGGGGGGGTCTAAGACTTCTACTTCAGGTAAAGAAGGATAAAGGGGAAAATAAAATAAGGAAAATAAAACTTAAACTTAGTTTAAAACACATCAAAATAGATGGCACTTATAGTGTAGTAAATTTAACACCAAAGTAATTAAATTAGTCCACACAAAGTTAATTTTAAACATACTTAAGCTTTATTTAAAATATAACCTATAGTTTTTAAATCACAATTAATTAAACCTAAAATTGTTACCAATACACATTAATTACCCATTATGCTATGATAGAGTTGGATAATTTTATTGCTTTTAATTTTAACACCCATTTAAATATCTTTAACCGATTTAGTAAACTAAAAACATAGATTATGCCATTGATTAAACTATTCAATCATTTAATAGTTAAAATAAATAGCATTTTCAATATTTAAATCAACTATAAATACTCATTAATTTGTTTAATTCCCAAATTTATTATTTTTGAAACTATTATTTATTTAGGATACATTACTTAATCAATAAAAAGATGTTTTAAAGAAATTTTTCACAGAGAAACACTTCTAAAATCCTATTTTCAAAATGTCATGCCTATAGGGTTCACCTATAAAATAATTAACTTATTTTTATTTATTTATATATTTATTTATCTTCTTTGTAATAACTACTAGACTAAGAAAGTAAGTTCAAACACTTGAAACAATTATTGCAAAAATTATAAGCACTAAAAAAAAATTATTCACTATAATACTTTCATAATGCATTTTACAAGTCTCATGCATATAAATTTTAAGTATTACTAAATATAAAAAAAAAAATAAGTACCCTTTTATAAGTATTGTTTCAAAAGAAGTTTAGGCATTACAATTGTATTTCATAAGCTAATACTTTCAAAATTATTTAGTGAAAAACATAAAATAAAAACTCTTTTCATTTCCTTTTTGTCAAGGTTCAATGTTGGCCCGTAGGTCTTTAATCTCTACATATCATGTCAATATATTCAGTTTAGTCCTACCTATATTCCTAATTTTCTAGTCTATTTAGACTTCTATCTAAGTTCAATTATTCAAGGTTTATTTTTGGTAATTTTGTAACCTGCAAGCTAACATACAACAAGCATACATCATAACTAACACAAAGTCACAGATAATAAGTTTTTAGGTCCATCTAACTGAAATCTATGTTTAATTATCTAATAGAACATCCTTTAATCCTAAATTTACTAATTATGTTTCAACTTTAAAATGCTCACCCACTCAGCATACATACAAACAATTTTCACATAATTCACATAATTAAATAATTATATCTTTTTTTAAGCTAGAACTTTCTTAAACTTTACACTTATATTCTAATATGAAGAAAACATTGATTATTTTGAAAACATATCTTCATATGAAAAGAAAGTTAGCCAAGGCAAAAACTTCACTCACCTTCGAAGGAAAGTGCTCTCTTTGACACTTCACTAGCATGCCTCCACCTGAGAGCAAGAACCTTCCTCAAAGGTCACATGAGGCTTTGCAAACAAAGAAAAGAAGAGAAAATTACCACTATGAAATAAAGAAAGAGGTAATTAAGCCTTTACACTAAAAATATTACCTTTAATTCACACTCCAAATAGAGCACAACCTCAACCCCTTCAAGAGTATTTCTCTTTTCAGAGCCATCACTCGCAAATACTATCTAGTTGAGAAATAAGGTTGTGAATAAAGCTTAAGAGTTATTTCTCCTTTTACAAGTATTTAGGGGTGACCAATCAACTACCCAAGGCACAACCATTTGATTGACCCTTATGAACCACTTGATTGGTTTCACACTTAGAGGCAATTCCTAACCCTAACTAAATGTTATATTTTAAACATGTCATAGCTTCTTCGTTTTAATTCTTTTTTTGCAAAATACCTATTTTTGGAAAGGTATCAGAGTCTACTTTCCAATGGTACAAGTTTCATGCTCAAAGCATAAATAATTTTTGAGTTACACATGAAACATCATTCAAAGTTTAAGATGGAAAGTTTTCAAAAGGACAAATTTATTGCCTTATCCTTAACTAATTAGCTAAGGTCCCTTTAAACAAGTTTTAACATATTACATGCTTCCATTATGTTTAGGTTGGTTGAGATCTTCTTTTTCACACAAATTTTCAACTTCTTTAGACAATGTTATTTCTCCATCCTTAGTTGTTTCATTTCAATTGTAAAGTTTTAAATATTTTATGTGAGTTTGGTTATAGCTAATTATTATCTTCATTCTTAATTTCTTTTTCTATTGCTTAATGTTGGGTGGGTCAAAGTCTTCTTGGTTTATTTTTTTTCCATTTGTTCTCTTTTTCTTAATTTTGTCTACTACTTATTTTAGTTTATATTTACAAATAGTGCTAACCATGGGTTTCGCTCATAATGGATTCTTATATTCATTTTGTACAATTTTTTCTTTATATAGGTGAAACAAAGGTCAAGCTCTATTCTTTAAATATGGTATGTGAGATTTTTTTCTTTTTGCTATTTGATTTTGTTTAAGTAAATGGCTTTAGTTTGTATTCTACTTCATTTGCTAATCCTCTACTTGATTGTTCATTTTTCCTTAAATTGGTTTCATATATTTTTTTTTTATTTTTTCTATTTCAAGTATCTACTCTAATTAGCCAAAATAATTAGTAGTATTTATGTTAACCTCCATTTATATATGATTTTGGAGGGGGATCTATATTTAGTTTATATTTTTTTTTTGAGTGGCATGATTGATTTCGAGCATTAAGACCATGACTATTATAGATTTGTATTAAAGAAATTGGTACTACTATTAGTGGGTACAATGAATATTGGTTTTAGGTTTCTACTTAATTAGTATTATCATGTTGGACCATTACAATTTAATTTATTTGTTAACCATGAAAGTTAATCTGTGTCATTGTTTTATTGCACTTCTATAATTGATCTCTTTTGATTTTGTCTATATGCCTTATCACTTTGCTTCATGAAGCATGTAATTCTCATTGGTCTCGTAATGGGATTCATGGAGAATCATGTTGTGGTAAGCAATGATGAGAGACTTCAACAAGTTTGTACTTTGGATGAAATTATAGTTGGAAGTAATTTTTTTTATTTATTTCAATCTTTTAGTTCTTTTTTATATTTTATTATTATCATATGTTTAAATATAAATTATACTGCTAAAAGGGTTTAGACTCTTTAGCCAATGATAAGATGATAGATTATCCAATCACCATATATGACAACCATTTATTCTCTTAAGGCTCAAGAATGTGCCTCCAAAAGATCAGAGTTTTTGACTTTTGGGTGAAAGAACCATAGGACATCTAGGATGATGTGAATTTTAAAGATCCCATAAAAAATCAATACTAAAATGTGCTTCAAATTTAGTCGAATGATAAAAGGAATTCTTTATCTTCATCTATAATCAAGGAGAATTGTCACTAGCTATCCTTTTTGAGCTTGAATGAGTATTTTTATTTTTAAACCTTAAAATCATAATAATCAAGTGAGAGTAGTGTTTCAAGAGATTTTTTGCAGAGTATTCAATACCAATAAATCATTTTTTTCTTTGTCAATCCAAACACTTTTATCACTTCCTAATCTTTTTATGCCTAAATTTTCTTTCATAACAATTTTGTTTAAATTGGTAAAAATGAAAATCTATTAAACTTCTTAGTTAAAGAAAAGAGAATAAAAGATGCAAAAATAATATGTACTAAAAAAAAGACTGAAAAGGCATGCCAACAAGAAAAAATAAAAAAGAAAGAAAGAAAGAGAAGTCAAATTCTTGAATAAAAAGCTTTCAAAATGGTATAATAAAAGAAAAAGGCATATATGTTGAAAAGAATGATCAACTCAAATCAAGAGATAGTACTCCATAAAATACAATTGAGCAATCCATGATAAAAAGACTAATAGCATTTCAAAAAAGATTCTCATAAAAACCCAACACCAAGTCTTGAGCTTTCATATCATTTCTTTCATAAGCCATATTAATGCCATATTGAACCACATTACAACACTTAGATCCATTCTTGATAATTGAATACAATCAAACAATCTTTTGAAACTAGGTGGTAGAAGTTTAACAAGAAGAATTAATAAAGGGATAATAAATTTTAAACCTTTTTTCCTTTCCTTCTAAACAAACCTTGCACCAAGGCCACATTACAAGCTTTCAAGGCCCTCTTTGAGACTTAACTTTATTTAAATATAAACTGGGATAAATTTTGCCAAAGAAAAATTTGAAAATTAGGGTGAACCGAACACTAAAAATATTTTTCATATAACATATTCCTGAATCTTGATTAGAATATCCAAGAAATCCCAAATTAGGACAATTTTGAATTTTTCTAAAGTTTCAAAAATTCTATACTATGTCAAGTTTTGACTTTTTCTAAAAATGCCTTAAGAACCCTAAAATAGGGTATTTTTTGATTTCTTTTTAAGATATTTTAAAAATCCTCAAACTGGGGAAACTTCTAATCCATTTGATTTTTTTTTGTAAAACCTCAAATTAGGAAATTTTTTTATTCTCTTTAAACTCGTTTGAAACTATAAATTAGGGCTATTTTTTAATAAAAATTTTGTTTTAGGATCTTAATCTTTGGTTATCAATTTAATTTTTGAATAAAGTGTCCTAGGCACTAATTTTAGAGCTAAGCTCATTAATATTTTGAAACTTATGATCTGATTGAGCATTACTAAAAAAAAAGTTGCATTTGACATAGGCCTCAAATCATAAAAAATCAAAGATGCACACTGATGCAAAACTAAAAAATCAAGATTAATCTTTCAATTGTTCTGGCTGTGATCAAAAGCCAATATCAAAAAATTTGATTGAATGTTTGTAGTTTCTTTGGATAATTAATTATCTTCTTTCCTCCAAATGTCACATAAAAAATTGTCAAATCATTCATTTTTTAACCTTTTCTCTATTTTGTTGTTAAATCAAATCCATTCAAGTTGGGTTGAGCTTTTGCAAGTTAGGTCATTTACATTTTGTGTTTTTATTTTTATGTTGTTAAATTGAATCCAATCAAGTTAGGTTGATCATGTGCCAATCCAAGTCATTTGCATTTTATGTTTTTACTTTCTTGCTATTAAATCAAACCCAATCAAGTTAGATAAAGCTTATGTCAAGTTTGGTCATTTACATTTTTTGTTGTTAAATCAAATACAATCAATTTGGGTTGAGCCTATGTCAAGTCGGGTCATTTATTTTTGTACATTTATTTTTCTACTATTAAATCAAATTCAATCAAGTTAGGTTAAGCATGTGCCAAGCTATGTTATTTATTTTTACAGATTTACTTTTTTATTGTTAAACCGAACCCAATCTAGTTAGGTCAAGCGATGTCATTTACATTTTATGATATTAAATCAAATCCAATAAAGTTGAGTCAAGTATGTCTTAAGTCAAGTGTTATATGTGAAAATTGGTTCGGTCCAAAGGAGCTCATGAGGGGCTTGAGAGCAGCAAAAGGACTAGCTTAAATCATATTCAAAGTCATTCAGTCATCAGGTCGCAAGGTGGAAGCAACCTCATGAGGCTGAGCTTGTGCGCGAGCAAGCAAGTTCGGGCTCTCCATTCCGAGAGTAGGAGAACGGCCTGGACGATGAAGCATACTCAGCGAACTGAAGGCTCGTAGAAGACTAGATCACATCCTCCCCCCAATGGACAAATGGGGTCCCGCTTGCAGAAGACAATCTATAGTAGCCAAAAGAAGAGATTCGGTCTGTATATATTATCTTGTACATTAAATACTGATGTAACTTGTTTACTGCACATGTAATTACCATTATAACCTCCTTCCCTCTATAAATATAAGAAAAGAGCTCATCTGTAGAGAAAGGCCATTCTTCCCATGCCGAAACTCTACTAAAATAGAGATCAAACATTATAATATTGTAGAAATACTATCTCAATAACACGCTACCATGAACGTAGGGTCTGGTGATACCCGAATTTGGCTGAACCATGTTAAACTCTGTGTTTTCCTCTTGCTCTTCCCCTCCTCTCTGTTTATTTTGGTGCTCTACTACATTTGAACCAGTTAAGATGTCAGAGATCCCGAAGAATCCCCCCATTGGCTGGAGTTTGGACCATTGCCAAAATCCGACATCAACATCGAGTAATTTATTTTTGCTCATTTACTTTTTTTTTCTATTAAATCGAACCAAATCAAGTTAGGTTAAGCCTATAACAAGTTAGGTCATCCACATTTTCTACTATTAAATTGAATCTAATTAAGTGGGGTCATGCTTGAGTGAAACCAAGTCATTTATTTTTGCTCATTTACTTTTCTGCTATTAAATCAAATGTAACCAAATTAGGTCGAGCCTATGTCAAGTTAGGTTGTTTACATTTTCTGGTATTAAATTGAATCCAATCAAGTTAGATCAAGCCAAGTCATTTATATTTCCTCATTTACTCTTTTTCAATTAAATCAAATTCAATCAAGTTAGGCCATTTACATTTGTTCCTATTAAATTGAATCAAAACTAGTTGAGTCAAGCCTATGTCAAGTTGATCGATTTTACTTTTGTACATTTACTTTTCTATTGTTAAATTCAATCCAATCATGTTAGGTCGAGCTTGTGTCAAGTTAGGTCATTTACTTTTAATCAAAGCCAATCAATTTGGATGAAGCTTGTGTCAAGTTGGTCCATTTTACTTTTATTGATTTACCTTTTTGTTGTTAAATTAAATTCTATCATGTTAGGTCAAGCTATCAACAAAGGTCATTTATGCTTTACCATTATTTCCCTGTTGCAACTTATTTTCACCACAACAATTTAATTTCCCAACTATTTTTAAATTTCTAGTGCATTTTACTATAATATACAATCCTCTACCATTATAATTTTTCAATTACTTTTACATTTGTATTCATATTTTGATTTTCTTAACTTAATAAAATAATATATTATTATGTTTTTACTCACTCGCTTATGCAAACATGTCCTCAATGTTTTTTTAGGCATGCAATTCAATCCTTTGTTTCTTTTTATTTATATTTTAGATATGTGATTCAATTCCTTATCTCTTATTTACATGTCAAACATATGGTTCAATCCCTTAGCCTTTTTGACATGCTGTATAGTTCCTTATCTCTTTTTATTTACTTTTTAGACATTTGACTTAATCCTTCAACCTTTTAGACATGCAGTTCAATCCCTTTTCTCTTTATTTATATTCAAGGTGTATGATTCAATCCCTTCATCTTTTAAATATGTGTTTCAATCTTTTATCTTTTTATTCACATTTTAGTCATGCAGCTGAATCTCTTGTTTCTTTATTTACATTTCAAATGAGAGATTCAATCCCTTTTAGTTTATTTACGCTTCAGAGATATGGTTTAGTTCACAATGTTGTGATTTTTAAAAATCAAAATATCATTTTAAGCTCATTTGCTCTTATTATTTGTTTTTAAAGAAAATGCAAAGCTTTTAAAAATAAATTCCTTTCACATTTGTGATTTAGTGTTTATAGTTTTTTTTAATTTAAGGGTTTGCAAAATACCCAAAAAAAATACTTATGTCTTTATTTGTTTTTGGTTGAAAATATTACAAACTTATCTTCAACTTTTCTCTATTACGGGAAACTATGAACACCGTATTTTGTCTAGGTCCCACCTTAAAATATTTCAAAAAATAAAAAATAATAATACAAAAATATATATTTCATCTATTTTTCTAAATTTAACATTAAGGAAAAAGAAAATTTTATTTAATTTCTTTTGATAACAATTTTTTTTGTCATTTATCTTCATTGTTACAAACAATTTTTTTAATGTTAAAAATACAAAAAAATCATTTCATTTGTCATTTAAGTAATTTATCATAAAATGTTATTTGTTTTTACATGAAAAAATATAGAAAGAAAAACGTAAATGTTTATCTTTAAATTTTAGTTTAAATATTTTTCATTAATAATTATCTTGTTTCCTTTACCTCACCAAAGTACAACTTAGTCTGTTATCTTTCAAATCTTGTCTTTTAATATTCATGATTTTATAAAAACTCTAAATTAAATCCTAGAGTTGATCCCATCAAGTTAATCTGTTATACATTAAAAATAGCCTCGTGTGGACGAGTCCCCAAGAGCCCGAGGACCAGCCCTTGCATCTCAACAAAGAACCTTCGGGAGCTCAGATAAACGGGAACGAATGCAATAGGCACTAAACCCTGTCCTGACCGCCTCGCTCAACCATGGTCTGAAAGACTGCGCTTCAACAATAGCGTGACTCAGCGATAATAGGCCCGGGCACCGGATCAGCGGCCGCTCCCCTCGATGCGGCAAGCCTAAAATGGCTTCCCCGAGAAGCTCTCACTCGAAACAGCAGAGCACTTCGCTTGACACAATGGCAGCTACGAAGCCTACTTGTCGGCCTAATAAGGCCTGCTTCACAGCCCATTTGCCGAATACAGACTTCTTAATGTCTTTTCCCCATTTATTTGATGTAACACAACTGTAGTTAGCATTTAATGCATAGCACCTCTCCTTCTTCTATAAATAGGATTATCTTGTTAGCAGAAAGGGGAGAGAGGCCAATCTTGTAAACAAAGCTTCTACGCATTATCAATAAAATCTCCGCCGTGGACGTAGGGTCCGGTACTGCCCAGATTTGGCCGAACCACGTTAAAACATTGTCATTCCTTCTCCCTTTTCCTCTTGACCATCCTCTACAGCATTTCAAGAGTGGCATTGATTCCTGAACTCTACATCCTGTTGGCCGGAGTTAGGTTCTCGTACACGAACAATATTTCGACGTCAACATAATCCAAATCCCATTTTTTCCTTAAATACTAATAATGTTCTACATCAAAGGGGTGATAAAACACAAGGCAAAGAAACACAAATTACCACTTTTCAATTCAAAGTCAGTTGATTTGATATTTAAAAAATTATCTTAAATAATTATACTTTATATTATGTTAATTTAACTTAGCTATTTCAATATTTTAAACTTACCCATGACTGGCACGAGCTCCACACTACAGTCTTAAAATTTGAAAAAAAAAATAGATTTTTACAGCAAGTAGGCCCCACAAAGCTCACAAATAAACAATAAAATTGGCAATTGACTTTTATTTATTAATAAAGAGTAACAATAAGTATTATAATTGGAGCATTTATGAATATCTCTTCTTCTACCTTTTTTTTTTTTCAAAAAATATAATATCAAACTAACTCAACGGCTTACACATGAAATTTCATAACGTAAGATGATGAACTTGTTAGTGAGAAATTCTTAATACTCAATGTACTACATTACACTATTAGTTATTTGACATGTGTATTAATAAATAAATTTTTAAAAACCTTCCCATTAACAATTCAAAGTTCACTAGTTTGATATTTAATTATTTTAAATAATTTTATTTAGTATATGGAATGTACCTAAGTATATGTTTCATTAATAACATTTCCAAGTGCACTCTTTGTTTAAATTATTATGTAAACTAACATAATCAATAATTATTTTGTTATATATGGATTATTGAATGTCATATGATTTAGAGCATTTTGTTAGCTTAAGTGGTGATCTTAGTGATATTAGGTTCTATTATGACATTTAGGTCTATATGGATTTTATATTATGTGACCTTTAATTTTTTTTCCTAAGGCTTTTATGATGGATAAGTTGACCTATTTTATTCTTATTAGGAGAGATTTCAAATTTCACCCTATATACACTATGGTTGCCTCATTGCCATCAGTATCATGAGATTGTTGATAGCATATAAGGATGAAATTTGTTCACCCAGTCTCTCTCTCTCGTCTCTTTCTCTCAATCTCTCACATGTTTAGTCATGGATACCAATTAATCTTCGGTGACTATGGATGTCATATTGTTTCAAACAAAATATTGTATTCATTTTTAGGTGCATGTATTATAGTTTGATCACACTATATTTATTTCACACATATGCATGTGATAAAATATGATTAGATGATTATTTTAGGCTGTGTTTCCTTTAACTATTTTTTGTTTCCATTTTCATTGAAAACAAAAAATTGTAAGAAAATGTGTGTGAATAGCTTTTACCATTTTTCATTTTCGATAAAATGATGTCCTTACTTCCAAAAATTTAGAAAACAAAATAAAGACATTTTCTATATTTCTAATTCTAAATGGTGACTTTTTTGAAATTATTTAAGCTTAGAGTAAATTACATTCACCTCCCTAGGGTTTAACCTAAATACACATAATTCCCTATTATTTTGACTAGAATGAGTTAGTATAGTATAAAAAGGTTGAAAATAAATTTCATAACTAAAAATTTTGGACTGGAATAGGACCACACAATAAGATGGGCCAAGGTTTTGGGCTAAGAAGGGTGGCCTTAGGAACTAGACCAACCGATTGATTGGTCCCCAGAAGCTATTGATTGATTAAAACAGACATGGGAAGTTAATCGACTGTGCACAATGTGATTGACGGGCTACCTTTTCATGTCCATATAAAAAGTAACTTTTGCAATATTTTTCACAACCCTCATTTACAATTAAGTAGTTTCCAGAGATCGTTGCTCTACATGAAATGGTTTTGGTTTGCACTCTACAAGGGCGTGAACCTAAGGTAAGGATTTTAGGCTTAAAAGGTCAAATCCTTTCCTTAGTTTCATTTTTTGATTAGTTTTTATTTTGTTTTATTGTTGTAGTTTTTCTAACAATCAAAGGCTCAAGTCAAAATTGAGATAAGGGCTTCAAGGTTAGGTTTAGGAGATTTCTTTCCTACCAAGATGAGTGGGATTCTGCTCCATTGGCTCCCTTTTCATACAAAGTTATATATATATGTTTTAAATTGCTAAATTCTTTTTTATTGTTAGATATAGATAAGGTAATTAAAGAATTAGTCTATGTGAAATAGGCTAAAAATATTGCACGTAAAAGATTATGGATTATACCTAGAATGAAAGAATTGATGAAATTAGGACTAGGCTTAGGCTAGAATGTATATGGGAAAGTAGATTCATGTTAGCATTTAGGAATTATGCTACTAAGTGATTATGCATTTTTCTAAATTGATATATGTATGAAATGTATTCTATTTAGGAATGTAGAAATGGTTCAGGTTGTGGATTAAAATATAAATCTCAACCTTGCATATGCATATGAGCATGAATATTATGAATTATGAAAATTTATTAAAATTAGTTTTTATATGGTTTATGTAATTTATGATTTTCGGATTCTAAAATCCTATTTCCTTAAAATATTTATTTATTTAATTAAATTACTTACATTTATGAAATTTATTAAATTATCAATTCTATTTAAATTAATAAAATTATTGTTTTAAGGGCATTATGTTTTATTTTTATTAACTACATATTATTTTACATTAGCAATTCTAGTTCTTTTCTTAAAATAAGTTTTCCTTTTAAGGACAATATTTTATAATCACGCATCATCACATTAGCACATAGAGGTTAACATAAAGGATAGGAATAGAATGATTATATTTACAGGGATAGTTAAGTATACCAGAATAAGATAAGGTACAAGAACGATGAAAAATGAAATGTGTTAACCTTAAGGGTGAGATTGTTTAGTCTAAAGAAAATCCTCACTCTAAACTTGTTTTGATGTTGAAGAACAAATTTACTT
>JANHAO010008449.1:0-19214 GCA_026873985.1 Saraca asoca | reverse complement strand
TCCCTGATTTAACTTTTGGCTTTAAATTGACAGGTACGTCCCTCATTAGATGCAGAGAATCATTTTAATGTTCAATCTTGAAGCAAAGTGATGGACTTGGTCAGTTGGTCTTGCATCTGTTGTTACAGCAACAGGGTGTACTAGCATTCTGTAACCCACTCAATTTTTAAGCGGTCTGCAATATTAGGTGTGCACTACATTTTTATCAATATTTTTGGTATCTGAAATTTAATTTTATATCAATATTTTTGGTATCTGAAATTTAATTTTATATCGAGATGTCATAAATATGCCTGGAAACATTCTTGCATATTATTGGCTTGTTACAATATATCTACACTGCGCTTTCTTCACTGCCCATTATTAACTATATTCAGAACACAATTCTTTTGTTTGTCTATTTCCAGATAGACAGAAGTAGTCACTTGACTTCTGTGATATGTGATTTCTGGAGTGCATAATTGGAGACTTCACTTGGATGTGTTAAGTGCATAATTAGTGACTTCACTTGCATTTTGATTGAGAATATGTGATTTAGGTATACATATCTGTTGGTAGCTAGGGTGCCAACTTGTCCATATATGCTTTCTGGAGTTAAGCCAATTATTTATGAGAAGTAGATAGAAGCAATAACTATTATTTATATTTATACGCATAGGTGAAAATATATGTCCATCCTTTGTAGCCTCCCTATAAGGCATAGTTCAATCAGTTGAATATATTGGAAGTGAATCCTATGAGAAGTAGATAGAAGCAATAGCAATTATTTATATTTATATTGAAATTTTAAATATTTAATAATTATTTGTTAATTATTTAAATTACGCAATAACTGTTTCTATTTATTTAAAATTACTTAATAATTATTTAATGAATATTTAGAATAGTAAATAATGATTTATTAATTTTTTAATGCTTATTTTAGTTACTCAATAATTATTTATAAATTATTTAATAATTATTCTAATTACACAACAATTTTTTTATTTATTTAAATTACTTAACAATTATTTAATGATTATTTAAAATATTAAATAATGATTTATTAATTGTTTAATGCTTATTTTGATTAGTCAATGATTATTTATTAATTTTAATTATTTATATTTATATTTGAATATTTATATTTAAAATTTAAATATTTAATAATTATTTTAATTACACAATAGTTTTTTATTTATTTAAAATACTTAATGATTATTTAAAATATTAAATAATGATTTATTATTTTTAGTGCTTACTTTAATTACTCAATAATTATTTATTAATTTTACTTATTTATATTCATATTTGAATATTTGTATTTAAATTTAAATATTTGATAATTATTTATTAATTATTTAATATTTTTTATTACACAATAATTGTTTTTATTTGTTTAAATTACTTATAATTATTTAATGATTATTGAAATATTAAATAATGATTTATTATTTTTTAATGTTTATTTTAATTATTTAATAATTATTTTTGTTTGATTCTTTTGTTTGTTTTAGAGTATGTATTTAAGTCATTCCTTTAAGATTGTCAACCATATATAATGCCTTCCTTGTATTCCAAATTAATAGGCATGGATAAATCTTAGATTAGTTGGCTAAGGAATATAGATAAATATAGGGAAAGATTGAGCAGATTTCTTGATTTCGCATTTGAGCGACAATCTGTTAAAAGGAGAATAAAATGTTCTTGAGTAGTTGTAAATTCAAAAAGTGGTTGACTAAAGTTGAAACGTGTGACCACTTGACTCGAAAGCAATTTTCAGTCAAATACACTAATTGCATATGGCATGGAGAATGCAACATATCTGAAGCATCTTCTAACATAAGTCTCCAAAACCCTATAGAAGACATGATCAGTGATATATTTGGATTTAGTAATCTACATGACGACAATAAATGTAACTCATCTAATGAAGCTGCAAGTGGTAATGATGAGATGCCGGGTAAAAGGATGGATGAAGCTTCAACTGAGTTTTATAAATTACTTAATGATGAAAATTAAGAACTTTATGAAGGGTGTACAAAATATTTCAAATTATCATTTCTGGTAAAATTGTATTCATCAAATACTTGTGTGGCATGACTAATAAAGTTATGACAATGATTTTGGAATTGTTGAAAGATGCCTTCGAGCATGCTAAGATCCTTACTTCATTATACAAGGCTTAGAAAACCATCACCAACCTTAGGCTAAATTATACTAAAATACATACTTGTTCAAATGATTGCATATTGTATTGGGGGAATGATAAGAATAGGGAAACATGCAAAAGATTCCATATATCTACATAGAAGGAAAGAGCTATAAGTAAGAAAAACAAACAACCTGCAAAAGTTTTATGCTAATTTTCACTTAAACAAAGGTTGTAAAGGTTATTTATGTCTACTAAAATGGTTGAGCATATAAAGTGGCATATAATTGGGAACTGTAATGATGACTTGATGAGGCATCTGATAAACTCTAAAGTATGGAAGAAATTTGACTTAACTTACCTTGAATTTGCTTCAGATTCTCAAAGTAATCACTTAGGTCGAGCTAGTGATGGTTTCAATCCTTTTAGAATTATGAGTACAAATTATAGCATTTGGCTTGTAATATTGATACTATACAATTTGTCTCTTTGGATGTGTATAAAGTCAACTTCTTTTATTCTTTCAATGATCATTCCTAGTAAACACATGCTAGAAAATGACATAGATGTCTATTTGTAACCTTTTATAAAAGAGATGAAAAAGTTGAAGATGGAGGGTATGGATACCTATAATATTTCAATGTATGAAATGTTTAAAATGTGAGTGGCACTAATGTGGACAATCAATGATTTTCCAGGACTTAGTACCTTATTTAGTTAGAATACACACGCTAGATTAGCTTGCCCAGCTTATAGCTTTGATGTAGTTCTATTGCATTTGCCTCATAGTAGAAAATAATGTTTTAGGGGCATTGTCATTTTCTTTGGGTGAATTGTAAATTTTGGTTGATGTGACTTCACTTTGATAAGACTCAAGAGTTTAGAAACCCTCCAAAATCACTATCAAGCACAAAAATCTTCAAACAAGTAAACATTAATGTTACATTTGGGAATTCACTATAAGGGGATGCTAAAGGGAATCGTGCTCATGTAAATAACAATGAAGTAGAATCCCAACAATGGAAACAGAAGTCTATATTTTTCTAATTTTCATATTGGGAGACTAACATGTTGCATCACAGTCTTGATGTCATGCATGTAAATATATATATATATATATTTGTGAAGATATCACTTACACTATACAGAATGAAAATGGGAAGATAAAAGATCATCTCTATACTCAAAAAGACCTTCAGGTAATGGGCATAAAAATGGATTTATAGCCTAACGATAAAGGGAAATACCAATCATGTCTATTTTCAATGACAATTGTAATGAAGGATGTATTCTTTAAAAGTTTGAAGAATATGAAGATGCCTTATGGGTATTCAAGCAACATTTCTAGGTACATCGATTTAAAATAATGCAAGTTGTTTAGGTTGAAAAGTCATAATTGTCATGTACTTATAAAGTAATTGCAATACATAATGTGTTGTCGGATAAAGTGATTGTAGTATTGGTTAAGTTAAGCTTATATTTTAGACAAATATGTTGTAAAATTGCCAAACTTGATGACCTTGAGAATGTCTAAGAATGAATTGTGATTACACTTTGTCATTTGAAAATCTTGTTCCCCCTATTGCTTTTCATTGTTATGGTTCATTTGTGTGTTCATTTAGTTAACGAATTACGATTAGGAGGCATAGTACAATATTAATGGATGTATCCCATTGAAAGGTAATAGTTGATTTTATCCATTTAAGTCTAGACATATAATTATATTGTGATATGAGGATATCTTCCCTTACATAGATATTTGGGACATCTAAAGTCTTATGTATGCAATAAAGTAAGTTCCATTACTAAAAGATACATATTTGAAGAGTGTCTTACATTTTGTTCAAGATATTTAAAAGGAATTGAAACAAAGTTCAATCGAATAAGATGTATGAATGATGAACCAAATGATATTGGATGTGAAAAAATGTTTACTATCTTTCCCAAGATAGGTAAATTGGTAGGTAATGGTTCTGGTTTCATGTTGACACTTATGGAAAAGATATAGGCACATCAATATGTGTTATTCAATTGCAAAGAGGTTGATTGTATCCACAACAATATCCATATTCCTTTCTATCTTTCCTAAGATTATTCGACCTAGTAATTATAATTTTGATTATTGCTTATAGGGAATTTACACTATCTATGAAGAGAAGAATTAGAAGTTGGACATGTTCCTCTACTAAGATGTAAAAAATAGTTAGCAAAGATTTTGTTGAATGATTTTCTAGATAGATAAATTGTAAAAGATAATTATTACAGAATTATTTATTACTTTTTAGGCTTAGTTGCAAAAGATGATTTTATTTTGTTAGGTTTTCATGGATGGCATGATTGGTACTGTGTCAGATTATTTGAAGCAATTAGCCCAAGGACCTTTTCCAAATGCTAGAAGGTTTTCGGAATTCAATGTCAATGGATATAGGTTTCACATTAGCTCAAGAATATGGATTAAAAACCCAGAAATTTGAAATTTTTATGACTTATAAAATCGTGTTTCTAGTCATCAAGATATAAATGGTGAGGATGCTGATCTTCCATATTATGGGAAATTGGTAGATATTATTGAGTTTAATTGTTATGAAAAATTTGTGACCCTCTTTAAATGTATGTGGGCTGACACTACTAATGATAGAGGGTTTAGAAAGGATGCCTAAGCCTCCAATGTTATAAACTTTATAGGTTGATTCATACTGGCGCATAGAAAGAGCATAAGCCTTTCATCTATGCATCCCAAGCTCAAATGGTGTATTTTGTAGAAGATCAAGTATTACTAGAATGGAGTGTTGTTGTTCATCTAATGCCAAGAGACTTATATAACATGGGAGGGGATATTGATGATGAGATGTGTGAGCTTCAATCATTTGCTTGACAAAAGTTAAACAATTTTTTTGAGAATGATGGTGACAATATTTAATTGGCAAGAGAAAAGGAAAATGATGATCGTTTGGAAGGCATTGATTTAGAAACCAATGTCGAGGAAACTGAGAATATGTTGGATTAGGGAAATTTTTTTGTTTCAATGTCTAATTACTTTGTTAAAGAATCTATGATTTGTTTTATTGTCAAATTACTTTGTTAAAGAATATATGATTTGTTTCAATGTTTTTATTGACATTTGTTTTGTAGATATGCTTATGTCAAAGCATCCAAGAGTTTGGGACCGCAAAAGAGCATCCAGTGTCTAGCCTGTTCCTCCATAACCTACTAAAGATGTTTCACCCTTTATTCGGCCATCATATTCACACCCTACATAGCTAATGCAATTGAGATGGTTGAGATAGCCCATACAGGCCTCACAACCCACCCAGGCCACCTTACCCACATTGCTTTCCCAGCCCATATAGCCCACACCACCAACCTAACCCACATTGACCACACAACCTACATGACTTACCTAGCCCACACCAATCATATAGCCTATACTACCCATTCAGCCCACCACACAGACCCAACCCACACAACCTAATGCTTCGGAGATAGAGTTAGACACTATGATGGATAATGTTATTCATACATCATCATCTAGTGCTGGGAAGGGGAAGCCCAGAAGTGGGTGGTATTGTGACATGATATATAACTATAATATATCATTTTCTTATATATTTGAGTTTATATTGTACTAATATTTTATACTAGACTTAATAGATAAGAATGGTGTAATCAAAATCCAAGAAACTAAATGTCAGACAAGTTTAGACCATAGGTGCAAAAAAAAATTGTAATTCAAGCAGACGGTTAGAGTTGTCCTAATAAGAAAGGGGAAGACTTTTTTCTGGAGCAATGAATTATTTGCCTAAGATCAAATTTTTGATAGATTATAAGACTTGGCCAATCACACTGGACTCAATTAAAGATAATGTCGTAGCTAATTAGGTGATAGTATGTAACAGTTTTGATCAACTATTTACAATTTATGTTTCATTCTATTGCTAATGCTTTTGTTTTTGTCATAATCATATTTTCAATTTCCAAATGATGAAATAGGCATTTGGTTTATTAAGCAATTCATTAGCATGTAGTGAAAAAAATTTATAGATTGATTATATACAACAAGCATTATGACCTTAGCTTGATAAAGGAGTAAAATATTGATCAAAATTGTTCAAAGGGAATCATAAGAGAGTAATGGAAAGATTATATCTTTATCCATGATAAATAAAAACACAAGGTTATTAATCATATTTTTAATATAACTATGCTTGTACGAATGGAAAAATGAATAATTGAGTTTATTTATGTAGGAAATATGCAAGTAGAATGCACAAAACAAAATTAAGCAAGCCATTCCACACACTGCAAGGTTTAAAACATTTGCACAATTAAAGGACATGATAGTAGTACACCCATTTTCCCTGAGTAAATAAAATTAAGTTCATATAATTTCATTTAAGTTAAACCATTTTTGTTAAAATGACAAGAAAAGAAGAAAGAGCATCTAGTTGGTCGAGTAAAGATGTTGGATGTTGTACATCGAAAAAGCAATAGTTCATATGTGAATAAAGAAGCAGGGTGCATAGGGGTGAGGATTTAATTAAATTTTTTTATTGATTTTATGATATTTATTAGTTGATATCATAATAAACTTTGTATTTACTTGGGAGAAATTGAATGAAGCTTTAAGCCAAATAGACTTATCGCAGCATTACATACTATTTTCAAATGATGTCTTTGGAAAAGTGTTTAGGAAGGAGCATCCAAATAATGTCATGCTCCAGGGTTGGGCAGCATTACATACTATCTTCAAATGATGCCTTTGGAAAAGTGTTTAGGAAGGAGCATCCAAATCATGTCATGCTCTAGGGATGTTAGTTTGCCCAACAAGTGTATTTGGAACTAGTTCTCAAAGAGCCCACTCCACCAGTTCCTCCAACACTAATCTAATAATTCAAGAGAAGGTGAAAATCCTAAAATCAAAATTCAACCAAATCAAGGAAGACTTGACTGAAACAAAACAACAAGTAAGTGCTATCTTAAACTACATCAAGGATATGGGATGACAACTTCCATCATCTTTGGTCAACAAATAATTGCTAATCAATAAGTACAGCCTCTATACTTTGCTCACGATATACCCTTGTAATAATTCAAGGATTTTTAGGCTATTGATTGTTGTTTGATAACTAATTGAACTTGATGGATGTTGTTTAATAGTTGGTGAGGACTGATTTTATAAAAAGTGATTATGCTTTGACTACTAAACAAATTTAGAAAATGCTGAATTAAAATAAATAATTATTAAGTGTTTAGCTCAGAAATATGGTAAGGGTAATGTTAATCAAGTGGTTGATAGATTTGTGAATGCATCTTTTTATCAAATTTTTTGTTCATAATCCATATTATCCTTAAAATAAAACAGTTTGTGATATTTTTACAAATTTTTTGTAAAAAAAAAAAAAAAAAGGTCATAATATCATAGGAAATTTTGGCTACTACTAGTCATATAATATTTTATATCATGCAATGAAGGGTTAGTTCTTCACTGGACAACTACTTTCTAAATAAGGTAAAAATCTCTACAAAATTTACTCAAACATATTATTTCTCTCTAAAAATAGTAGCTACAAACAATCTCTTCAAAACTCACTTTTGGTTGCCTCTATCTCATTCTTTATATATTGCAAATACACTATCAAAGTAAATCAATCTCTCTCTTATGATCTAGGAAACTTTTTACATTTCCTTTTCCTAGTAACTCAATGGCTTTCTCATTATATTCAGTATATGAATCATGTTAGTTTTTGCTTTCATTCACTACTTCACTTGTTAAGCTTAGAGCTGACCTCTTTCTCCACTACTTCTTTACTCATTCATATCATCTGGGGATTCTGACATTTTTTTTTAGTTTCTTTGCTATCTGGTTATCAAGGCTCTAAGTTCTCTCTCTAATGCTTCTTGTTTCTTCAGGAATTATAGTACCTTTTTCTTAGGATTCTTTAATGGTTTCTCTTTATTAGCTTCTTACTTAGTTGAAGCTGACCCAAATCCAATTCAAACTGAATTATGGCTTCAGCAGCACTCATAAGGTATTATTATTGCATCAATTGAAGTCCTTTTTTCTTCTACTTTCTATGATTATTGTGCATGAAATGGACTTTTGGTGTTATGTTACAGAAGAGAAGTATTTATTATTCTCTAACAATACACTTTCATCTCCTAAAATGTTTTCAAAAAGCAAAAATTCCATCTTGGGTTAGGACTTAAAAACCCCCATCTACTTTTGTTACCAACATGTTAACCTAATCTAGGACACTTGCAATTTGCATTGTGATCCAAAAATGCAAATAGAATTCTAGGTTTCATCCAAAACTTTTGCAAGATAAGAAAAATAATGTGCAAGTTGTAGTTGAAAGTGACTAGCATGCAAGCAGTGATAGCAATGAGTGGTTTGACTAATTCACTAAGATTATGGATTTGATATTGCATGCTATCATTGTAAAAAATAATAATAATCAAAGTTTTGTTTTGTAGAAAAACATATTTCATAGGAAAATCTATAGTTATTATCATTGTACAAAGAAAAGAAAGAAAGAAAGAAAGTGAATGATTTAAGGCCTTTCTTGTTTACCTGATGTAGTAGCAAGGAGGTTACATTTCCATCTTGTATTTTGAGTGTGGTCACCTTGAATTTGTGCTTGTTTGATTTCTCTTCCATTGCTTTTCTTGTTTACTTGATGATAGTTCTTAATCCGAATTCTAGATTAAGGTGTCAAATTATACTATATGTTGAGAAAAATATATTTGTTGAAAAGACTATTATTTTTATATTTTTTATATGATGATGTTCAAGTTATTTCACAATATCTTCAAAATCAAAATTCATTTATAAAAGTAAGAAGATCTTTATAAAGGAGCAACAAATATAAAAATATTGTTGATTGTTGCTAGTCATTTTAGATTACTATCTTTTTTTTTTTGCATATGCGGATATATTTATATATAAGATAATTTTATGGCCTTAGGAACTTAGGATATTTAGTTTCGAATTTATAATATGTAAGACAATCTACATTTCCATTTTTGTACATTTAATGAAATATGTGTTCCTAATTTATTATATCAATTTGTTATTGTATTTGTTTCATTATTAGTGTAAGTTCGTTATTATATGTTGGTTTAATTATTATATCATTTTAAAATAAAAACATGGATCAGTTGAGGTCTAAAAAATTGGTAAAAAATTATAAACAAAATGAAAAATTTTTGAAAAATAAAAAAAAACTTGGGAAAATTTAGAGGCAGTTTTTTAAAAATTTTGAAAAATGTTAAGGGCAATTTGAAATCACCTCCATTATTCTAGGAAAAAAATTAAAAGAATTTACTCATTTAGAAAAAATTGACAAAAATTTAAAGGCAGATCAAAACCACCTCCAATATAAAAAATAAAATGTTTGAGGCAATTAAATAACCACTAAATGATAGTAATTAATTACATTCCAGTGATTAAACTAAACCCCTTCCAAATGCAACCAGGTGGCCACTTTTATGGTAGTTATGTAAACCGACATTAAGCATACTAGAAGTGGTTAAGATCGCCGTTAAATGTAGATGATAATAGCCACTAATTAGCATGATTTTCTTGCAATGTGTGTTTGATGTTGAAAATTTTACTATATTGAAATAGCGAGTTGTTAAAGCTTTTAATAATGTGCTCCATAAAATTGATGATTGAATAGCCAAATGATCAAATATATGAAGTGATCAAAATTGATTCATTTTTCTTTTGTCAATGGATATTTTTTTACAAAATAGTGAAGTATCGAGTTTTATTTTAAAAAATCAAAAATTGGATCCTTGGAGAATTCTCTTAAAAAACCTTCAAGTGCACTTGTGAATATAATTGAATTGAGAAATGAAACTAATGGAGGGATAAGAAGAGAATAATTGTTAAAGGGATAAGGTGAATGATAACAACTAAATACTATTAAGTAAGGTTGTCTATGAGAACTCACCATTAGATCCTAATTGCATATTGAGATCTTGTATTTTCATGATACATGTATATTTATGAAGCATGAAATATCTTATCTACTTTCCATCTTAGTGATTATATTTGAAAATCACTATCATGTTTCTTATCTTGCATGCCTGGAAAAAAAATTTAAAGAGTGGAAGCATATTCTTTTCTAGTTTCAATTCCTATATTATATTTAGCATTTGTTATATCCATTGAACTTAACTCCTTCAATTGTTTGAACGGTATCCTTATATTTGATGAGTCATGGATTTTAGGTTTAACGGTTTGAGACTAAAATTTTGAACTTTACAAAATGTCTCATAAATGAATACATTTATATGTTTACGCTGGATTTCATTTGAATATGATTGTCATTTACTAGGTTTCTCAAAAACTCACTCCTTTTTATAAATTATTTTTTAGAGTTCAAGGCTACCTTTGCTATCCCACCTCATCCACTTGAATCTAAGCCTGCTCCTTGACTAGGTAGGCCACCTTTGCGGAGCATAGAGGCATTTTATTGGAGAAATTTTGGCAATTGGCTATGTTGAGTTTTTCCATATGCATATGTGGTTGCTTGCCCAGTGGATTATGTATATTGATGTGTTTGGGCATTATAATGCATTTTGGATTGTTTAGACAAGTCTTAAGTAGGGCGTGTGACCCTTAGTTGTTGTACTACCTATGGCCCCAAAAAACATATAAGACCCTGTTAGATTTTTTTTAGAAACATAAGCAAGCATTTCAATAAATGTGTCAAGATTTTTCACATTTGTCCATCTTGTCTTGCATAGCTTATAGTTGTTCAATCACTTTCCACACAGGAAAATGTGTAGAATCAAGAGTCTTACTATATGGTTCAAACTGGTATGAAGCCACCCTTAAGTGACTTTTAATGTCAGTCATGTGCTGGAAATTGGGATAGGATAAAATTGGTATCAGACCCAAAACTAGAATCTAGGTGTATAAGTCTTCAACTATTAAATAGGGGTTGACATACCAAGTTCAACTAGTACACCTGAAAGCACGAAATATGAATAAGGATATGTCGATGTCTATTCCAAGATATATGTCGAAAATCTCTGCAATTCCTAAACATTTCGTTTCCATATATGTATGTATGAATATTGCTCAAAATAATCCTTCTTATTTATGATAGGAAAATGCCACCTAGGATTAGTTCCCTAGCTCGAATTGGACATCAATCCAAAGAAACGTCCAAGTAAGCTTTTCATGAACCATCACCTTCACCACCATCTCAAGGAAGGGGCAGAAATAGAGCTAGAGGCTGAGGCTATGGTAGAGCTTATGGTAGAATTGCACATGAAGAAGTGGAATAAAAAACTTCCTAATTTGAAATAGCAAGTCCTTGCACTTCTAGAACTCTAGCAAGTCCTTCTACTTTTGATGCCCCAATATGGGCCAAAAACTTGCAAAAAGCCATAAGTGAATTTGTAAATGAATTGACCTAACAAAGGCTTCAAAGGAAACAACATGAAGGACTAGAAACACAAGCACCACCACCCATTCCACTGTCTACAAGGTCAACACCTATGAATTTCAAAAAACTACCTTCAAGAGTTTCAAAAGTTCAAATCTCCCTGCTATTCAGGCATCAAATCATCAGTCGACCCTCTTTTATTCCTAGATTAAATTAAGAGATTATGGTGGGTTCTTGAGTTCCTACAGGATGTCGCGGTGAGGTCAGTTGGGTTTCAGCTAAATGGTTCAACTGCAGATTGGTTTTGGGGTTGTTATATACAAAAGATAGCCTTGAGAAATCGCGGTCCCGGAATGCCAAAGGCACCTAGCGAGCCTCACTTCACCTGACAGGGAGCGACGTAGCAAGGATGTCCCAGCATTGTCCCATGAAGCAAGTCCTCGCTCTGCGAGGCAGCAACCCAGCGATCCAGTAAGAAGGACTCGCTTGTTAAGAAATCGATCACTCTGCTCACGCCCAACATTTCACTTGACACGATAACATCAAGCAACAGACGCAGGTCTACAATCGGCCAAGGGGGGCCACCTGTAGCCTACATTCTGTAGAGGCCGCATTGTGGCCTTTTTATTATCTTTTTCATTTATAACTTGATGTAATACAACTATAGCTTGTAGTTAATGCTTGTATCCCTCCTATAAATAGGAAGACCTTGTTAGAAGAGAAGGGATTGGTAAGCAGAAACTTTACTAAAACACTGTTTCAACACAATAATAAAAGATCCGCTGTGGACGTAAGGTCCGGTCTCTCCCAGATTTAGCCGAACCACACTAAACTCATCGCCTCCTGATTCCCTCTTCCTCTCGGTCCATCTTCCTTTGTATCCTAGAGGCAGCATTGGTTCCTTGAACTCATCCCCGTTGGTAGAAATTTGGGTCCTTCATACGAACCAAATTCTATCTTTAACATTTTGGCACCGTCTGTGGGGATCATTTACTTTCTGAAGTCTCCATCGTAGCCTACAATGGCTAGAGGAAGAACTACTCAGAGCTCATCCACTCTAGCCCTCCAACCGATAGACACTCCCATTATGGGGGCTTGCTAACAGTCTACTACTGCGCCTGAAACTCAAGAGGCACAAATGCCCGGCCAACCTCACCTGGCTCTCGAAAGCACGGTAAGAGAGCTGACGGAAACTGTCAAAACGCTGGCGCAAGCCCAAGTTCATAGCACGCAGAGATAAAAAGAAATCATAGCACGGCTCCAGCAACTTCACGAAGAGGCTCGAAAGGAAACTTATGAAGATCATGATAGCCAGCAACCGGGGGGCTCTCAACGAGCAGGAAGCTCAACCCCTTGGTCTGAGGTGCACAACCAGACAATGAAGGAAGTCCTCTGCAGGCTCGAACGGCTAGAGAAGCATCCATAACCTCAAAACCATCAGCCTCGCCGCGAGGAAAGCTCTCCATTCTCCGTTGGAATCGAGAAGCAATCTCTCCCACAGAAACTCAAGGTGCCCACAATCTCGCTGTACGATGGGAATAGCGACCCAAGCGACCATCTGGACACATTTAATATTCAAATGGACCTCTAAACGATCGATCCCCTAGTGAAGTGCCGCGTCTTTTTCGCCACATTAGGGACAACACCTCAGGCATGGCTCAAGCACCTTCCAGCTCGCAGTATCGGCAACTGGGAAGAATGCCAAAGGAAATTCGTTAACCAATACCAAGTGTTGAAGAAACAACTTGCGCCTCCTTGCCACCTCGCAATGATTTTCCAGCGCCAGGATGAGTTGCTCAAAGACTACATAGCCTGGTTCAGGCACGAGGAAAACTTTGTGGAGAATCCCTTAGAGGAAAGCATTTTAACGGCCATCTCAGTGGGACTTTGCAAAGATGGTAAATTGTACAGGAGCCTCTACAAGTCCCCCGCTCGAGACCTCACCGAATTTTACGATCAGGTGACCAAGCAAATAAGATGGGAAGAAACCTTCAGAACAGAGGAGCCCAAGCATAAAGTGAGCCATAATGGTCCCACTGCGAGCAAAAAGAGGAGTGGTGAAAGTCACACCGACCTTACTCCTCATCTCACAAAAAAGATAAAGCCTCAGTGACCGGAAGGCCACTTCGAGAGCTATAGTATCCTGTCAGATACACTGGATAAAATCTTTGTCACAGAAAGGCATAATAAGGACTTTGGGAAGCCCAAACCAATGAGAGTGCCTGCCAAGTCCAGGGGCCAAAACAAATTTTGTACTTATCACAACGAGGCTAGACACAACACCTCAAAGTGTCGGATACTAAAAGACGCCATCGAACACCTCATCAGAAGAGGCCGACTGCAGGATTATGTGGTGAGATCATCGGAACAGCACGCTCAGCAAGCTCAGTGAGTCATCACCTAAGAGCCTGAGCCTTCCATCAGAACCATATTCTAATCCTGTCACTTTCATCTGCCATCGATGGTGTTTAGCTGTATCAACTGCTATATGCTGAATCAATGAAAATCACCGATTGGGTAAGTATTTTAGGCAAAAAAATTTCACTATATCATTACAATCTCACTACAACATTAGCTTCAACGAACGGTCTTCACCTCGTTACAGCATTAGCTTCAGCGAACGATTTTCACCTCGCTACAAGCGCTTCTTTGCAATTTTGCTTCAGTGAACGATCTTCACCTCGTTGCAGCATTAGCTTCAGCGAATGGTTTTCACCTCGCTATAACGCTTCTTTACAATTTTGCTTCAGTGAACGGTCTTCACCTCGCTACAGCATTAGCTTCAGCGAACGATTTTCACCTTGCTACAAGCACTTCTTTGCAATTTCACTTCAGCGAACGGTCTTCACCTCACTATAGCGTTAGCTTCAGCAAATGATTTTCACCTTGCTACCACACTTTTTTACAATTTCGCTTCAGCGAATGGTTTTCACCTTGCTACAACATTCACTTTTGCAAACGATTTTCACCTTGTCACGACTCTTATGCAAACGAGTCCTTACGACTCAAACGGATTCATTCGGGCATAACTCACATATGACCCTCCCACACCCTTGCTCACGACGAGTCAAGCAGTAAAAAACAACAAAAACACAGTCGATTGGTCGAAAAGAGAAATCTTATTAATCATCAAATTACACGGAGCATCTGTTACAGTATTTGAGAAAAGAAAAAGCTTTTACAGCGAAAGGATCTCGGCCAGTAAGGCAAAATTACATCAAAAGAAAAAATACAGAAACAAGGGCGAGGGCTTGATGCCCCGGCACAACCATTCCAACAAGAAAAGCAAAAGGCCAGTTACCGAACTCACTCCTGCAGGAAGGACATCAACTCCCAGTTCTTCCTGCTTATTCCCTCTGACACGTCCACCTGGGCCAGGCTAAGAGCAAATCAAAAAGTCGTAGCCGGCCGGCCAGGTAGCTGCACCACAAGCAACGGCCGGAGAAGGTGGCTCGAAGCTAGCACAAGATCCCCCAGGAACCCACCGGGTGGATCCTACGATGGAGCCACATGGAACGGGCTATCCGTGTCTCCCGATACTCTGCAACAGGCCATCCATGTCTCAACAAGCTTCAACGGAAGCCAAGACACCAAAATGCGGGGGGCTCTTTAGTCTTCTCCATCGAGTTTCTCTAGAACAAAGAATACCTAGGCTATATAAAGACCCACTTAGCCCTTTGAAGAACCCAGAAAGAATCTGACCTGATCTTTATCCAACAGCCCGAAACGAGCGGTAGCCCCACACCAATGGCCAAAAATGGCAAATAGAAGAAAGCATGGCCTAAACCAGAATGGAAAGATGTCTGACACGACACTTCAGTCAAGAAAGGACACTGGCTAAGGATACGAATCAAGCCTCAGAAACTTGTAACTCTCGGTCTGTAAAAGTAAACCAAGAGTTGGAGGGGCTTATGTTATATACAAAAGATAGCCTTGAGAACTCGCGGTCCCAGAATGCCAAAGGCACCCAGCGAGCCTCGTTTCACCCGACAGGAAGCGGCGTAGCGAGGATGTCCCAGCACTGTCCCACGAAATAAGTCCTCGCTCTGAGAGGCAGCAACCCAACGATCCAACAAGAAGGACTCGCTCGTTAAGAAATCGATCACTCTGCTCATGCCCAGCACTTCGCTTGACACAGCAACACCAAGCAACAGACGCAGGTCTACAACCGGCCAAAGGGGGCCACCCTGCAGTCTACATTCTACAGAGGCCGAATTGTGGCCTTTTAATTATCTTTTCCGTTTATAACTTGATGTAACACAACTGTAGCTTGTAGTTAATGCTTGTATCCCTCCTATAAATAGGAAGACCTTGTTAGAAGGGAAGGGATCGGTAAGCAAAAACTCTACTAAAACAATGTTTCAACACAATAATAAAAGATCCGTTGTGGACATAGGGTCCGGTGTCGCTCAGATTTAGTTGAACCACGCTAAACTCATCGCCTCTTGATTCCCTCTTCCTCTCGGTCCATCTTCCTTTGTATCCCAGAGGTAGCATTGGTTCCCTGAATTCATTCCCGTTGGCAAAAATTTGGGTCCTCCGTACAAACCAAATTCTATCTTCAACAGGGGTTAGGATAATTATAGAGTACCCAATGGGATAACCAACAATTGGAAGACATTTCATATGGCTTTCCTATAGTAGTTCTTTCCAAGGGACAGTGGCATGCCAAATTATAGAAATTTATTTATCTTAACCAAAAAGGATTATTGGTTTCTGAGTATGCCAGCTAGTTTCTCTACTTATCCCAGTTTGCATGACATATGATCCCTATTGAAAGGGATAAGGCCAAGAAATTTGTTGATGGCCTTACCGATGATTGCTTTAATGTCATTTAGGTTTTCGAAGGGACCACATATGAACAAGTCTACAACAAAGCTATAGAATTAAAAGTGAGACTTATAGAAAGAAGAAAGGAAAAAGAGGTCCAAAGTAGTGTAGGAAAGAAATTGAGATATGAAGGTACTAGTGGAGATTCCAAACAACAATCATCTTCAACTTTTAGTGCACTTCCGTCATGGAGGCATGATGTACAGTTCTTGTTTAGGGCCCCAGGTTGGAGTAGTCAGAGCAGGAGGCCAATAAGAGTTACTTCTGTGAATCATTGACCTCTTGAAGGATCTAGCTCTACTTATCTCCAGTCAGACCGGAGGCACCATGACTATACAAGACTTGTGGTAAAGTGCATCTAGGGGTTTATAGGTGAGACTAGAGCCTATTTAAGGTGTGGCCAAATGGGTCATATAATGAGAGATTGTCCATATCGAGCAATCCTATCTAATGGTAGTATGGCTACAAATGCATCAAGAAATGTTTCATCACATTCTGCATCATCTATGAGACCACCACCATCTGAATATGATGGAAGAGAGGGAAGCAGAGGTCCTTCTAGTAGAGGCTTTAGTAGTGGACATGGAGCTATTGCGAGATTTTATGCTTTGACTAAGCAAGATGCCCAGGCTTTCAATGCAATGTTTACAGGTACTTGAGCAAATTGACTCTATTCAAGCTCATGTGTTATTGGATACAGGTGCAACTCATTCATTTATTTCCACTTATTTTACATTACAACTTGCTAAACACCGACTCTTTTAGGTATCACAATTGTTAGTATCTACTTCTTTGGGTCAAACATTGTTTGCTTGTGATATGATGTCTTGTTGTGAAATTGATGTACTTACCTACTAATTTGATCGTATTAGATATGTTTGATTTTGATGTTATCGCGGGCATGGATGATTGTGAAGGGTTGTGCACCACTCATGCTTGCTCTTCACTATTGGTTGTACTCCAATCTCTTCCATTTAAAGGAGAAAGATACCAACCTTTCAACACATGAATTCAATAAACCAACCCTAGCACATGTGGTGTGCATCCAAAACCTCTTTTTATCTCCTTTTTGCATTCAAACACCAATCCTAGCCAATTGCATTTGTGATTCGTCAAAGAATTCTCACCTTTTAATCTAAAAAGTCAATTTTTCTACTCTACCTATTACATGAACATTGGTAAATGCTTTAAATTAAATTAGTTTATATGAATCATTATTGATATTGGAAATCAAATTTGAAAGAGTTGTTCAAAATATTTGATCATAAGACTTGTTGGAGAGTTTGTGGAATTGTTTGGAGATTAAATTTAAATTTAAAGACTGTGAATTTTGAGAACAACTTTTGAGAAAGCATAATTCAAATCATTACATTTAAGTTTATTTGAATTTTACAATACTTTATGAATTAATTTACAAATAACATGATCCAAGTTTAGGGAAAAAGTTTGAATTTTCGTTGCACACTTAATATTTTTAATCTATTTTTCCCAACAAATATTATTAATTTTACTTAGTAATTTTTTTAACATATTGTATGTGGCTTTGAAATAAAATATTGAAATTTTTCAAAAAAATTTTAGTGATGGATTATATATTTTATTATTAGTATTAATTTTAGATAAGAATAATTTTAAAATAGTAAGAAAATGGATCAAAACACCACAATTTGGTTTAATTTATTTATTTATTAATATATTATTACTTTATATTATTTTTATTTACAATAATAAATTTATATAATATTATACTAGTTTTTAGGTTTTATAATAAAAAATTTCACACAATTTTGTTTATTAAATTTTCTTTTAATTTTAAACATAATTTTATTTTATTAAAATTAAATATAACTATTTATTGTAATAAATTTATGTAATATATATTGATAATATTAAATATATAAACACATTAAATGTTAAAATTTATTTAATATTATTTTTAAGAAGATCAAATACAATAAATTTTTATACTATGAAAACTAAAATTATAATTAAGCCAAATAAATTCCGTCCATGTCACATGCAGTTAAACTGTACGTTGACAATTGGCTTCACCGATCTGTGTCATATAGCTATATAGACAAGAAATCATAATCCCCAGAGATATCTGCTGAGACAAATAAAATGTCATGAAACATTACCAGAAGTTAATTAAGCATATGAATAGTACGTACACCGTCAAAGTGCCATTACAGGGAACTTCCAATTTTGCAAAGAAGTCCTCATCGTAACATGAAAGGGATTCCTTTTTGTCTTCAGTCAATGCAGCTTCTTCCGCAGACTTGAGGAGGATGTCATTTTTGACATTTCTTGCCGTCGCAGGTTTCTTAGTTGTGCATGATTTCGTCTTATAAATGAATTTGATAATTAAATAGGTTAAATTTTAAATGAAACTTAATAAAATAAATAAATAAATAAAGTATAAAGAAGAGAATCTATGATACAAATTTGAGAATAAATATATTTATATATTACTTTTTCGTATTTTCTAATAGAGAGTGTAAGGCTCACAATGCAATCCATTTTTTTGTGAGAAGATATAAAAATAGAAGTAGGAGATAGTATGAATAGAAATATTTGTGTACTCTCACTACAAGAAAAGGGTAGTTTGGCAACCGAAAATAGCGACCGAATTATTCGGTCGCTAACTGCGACCGCCTAGCCACTCCTTCGCCACTGATTGGCTAAGAATGAAATTTGAAAAATTTCAGTGTAATAGCGACCGTATTAGAGACCGAAAATTTCGGTGGTTAACAATTCGGTCGCTGACCGGTGTCTGAGGAGTAGCCAATGGTGAAAATTTTAATTTTTTTTAAAAAAATTCTTGCGACTGTATATTTCGGTCGCCAGAGTCA
>JANHAO010008448.1:0-19220 GCA_026873985.1 Saraca asoca | reverse complement strand
CAGTTTTTATATTTTACCTCCTCCTAGCTAGATCCACCGGTGGGACAAGTTCGGTTGCCGGAAACAAAATTTTCAGAATTTGGACTATTTTGCCCCTGCCGGTCCGAACGGTTCCTTCAGCTCCATCATTGAATCCTACACTTTAGAACATCATGCCTTAGTACTATCAAGACCTACATTCGAGCCCTTGGTGTGATGCAAGCTCCTAGGTCATCAATTTCAATCATGCTTGTAAGCTTGGTGACCCTAAAATTTAGGTCGTGAGTTAGTGGAGTGAGTTAAGTTTGCTCGTTCAGACCCTTCCCTAGCTGACCTCTCCTTTTGCTACAACACCTCTCCTTGTGGCTCCCAAAATGTTCTCCCAATTGCAGTAGCTTCAGTTGTTTTTGGTCCCGCTGAGTGTGTGCGTGGACTAGTGTCGCAACTATATAGGTAAGTCTCTTAACTGTATTTTCAAATTCTTCTTGACACAAATGCAATGCTTGTACACCGTTAGCCCCAGGGGAATGGAGGTAGGTTGACCAGTGGTGGGAATAGAAAAGGTGCTTGCTAGAAATGGGTTTCCGTCTACTAGCATGTTTCATTGTTGTCCTTCATGGCCACCTGACTGGTTAGCAACAGTGTCAGAACTCCTAGTTGTTCTTCCTTCCACCATCATAGTGTCAAAATGTTGACAGTTGATTTTGATAATTAGTCAACCAAAGGTTCTAAAACCTAAATTGTTGTGAGAAGTGTGAAAATGCAAAAAAAAAGAACAAGAGTAGGAAGAAAAAGATAGACACGGAAGATTTTTAACATGGTTAGGCTAAAGTCAGCATCACCCCTACATCTATGGTGATTATATTTGCCATGGTGTGGTTGTTTCTCTATTTAGTTTAACAGAGCAGTGATACATATATTTCTCTTAGTATTTTGGCAGAGTTTCTGCATTTATTTCTTCTACCTTCTTTTACAATAGTTTTTCCCCTATCTATAGAGCTAAGGAGTTACATGGGTAACTTGACAATTTGTAAAACTATCTTTTTCACTATATTGGGCAATAAATGCTAGGTAATTCACTGTTAATTTGTCGGTGGCTAATCTATCAGTCTTAGGGGTTAATCTATCAATCGGAAGTATGTGCCCTTAATTGCTAACTAGACTTTGGTGGCCTGCACCCATGCATGAGGTTCCTCATGTTAGGTGATTTGAGCTTGTGCTGAACAATCTGTTGGTTGTACTCATTCTCAGGTTTGACTAAATAAGCCTTCTAAAAGGCAACTGAGGTGGCATGCTTCAACTAGTAAGCTAGGGATACTACTTTCACCTTGTCATGTGTCCTAAGCTAATGACCGGTGATCTGGTGCCTTTATTGTATGACCTTAGTTTTTGGACAATATGTCCAAAAATGCCCACAACAATAAAGTATTTAGAAACCAATCTTTCTTTTATTCGAGAGATGAGCTTAATTCTATGGATGGATATTTTAGTGAGTATGAATCTAATTCTTTGGATGATGATCAAACTAATGACTTGCATGAAGAATCATATGATGTTTGGAAAAAGGCTAAGAAAGATTTGAAAAATGCTAGATTAGAAAAAGAAGCCTTATTAGAAAAAATCAAACTGATTGAAAAGGAGAACTATGATTTGAACCTCTTGGCTAAAAAAGTTTTAAATGAAAGTAAGGTTTATAGTTAATGTGAGATTTATAAGTCAAAGATAGACATATTGACCAAAGATTTTCAAGGATTCACAAATAGAAAAATGAGATTGATTGATATGCTACAAAATTAGAATGGTTTTCAAAATAGGACTGGTTTAGGATATAGACAACAAAACAAGACGAGATCAAATTCAAAATCTAAGACTGCAAAGCCAAATAGAAACTTAAGCTATATTAAATACTTTTATTGCAATCAAAACGGACACCATATTAAGCATTGTCCTTATAGAAATGTTACATATGAATTGAAACCTAATGAAAAATTAGTTTGGCTACCCAAAGTATTTACTTCTGTTAAAAATTTTACTAGGCCTGCTAATAAATTTGGACCTAAGATTTTTTGGGTACCACAAATGCAAGTGTAATTGCTAATTTATAAATATGTGGGAGATAAAAGAGCAATCTATGGTTCTTGGACAATGGATGTTCATGACATATGATAGAAAACAAGGATAAGTTTATCCCTCTCACACTAATCACAGGAGGTAAAATGACCTTTGGAGATGATGCTAAAGGTAAAGTAAAAGATACTGTAAAGGTTGGTAAGCTGCCAAGTTGTTATATTGATGATGTGTTGTTTGTAAAAGGTCTTAAGCATGATCTTCTATGTATTGGTTAATTTTGTGACAAGGGAAACTAAGAAATCTTTAATTAAAATAAAAGCCTAGTCATAAATGATAAAGACAAATAGATTAAGCTTGTAGGCAATAGGATCAACAATATATACATGATAGATCAAAACTCAGAATCACAATTAGACTCCACAGGTCTGATTAGCATTAATGATGACTCATGGATTTGGCATAAGAGACTTGCACATGCTAGCATGGACATAATTGGAATGATTTCTAAAGAGGACTTAGTGTTGGGATTGTCTAAATTGAAGTACACCGAAGGCAAAATTTGTTATGCATGCCAGAAAGGGAAGCAAGTAAAGTCCTTATTTAAGTCTAAAAATATTGTTTCAACTGCAAAATCTCCTTGATTTACTTCACATTGATTTGATTTGTCCATCTAGAATCAGAAGCTATGGAGGAAACCTCTATATCTTTGTGATCGTAGATGACTATTCTACATTCACATAGACCCTATTTTTATCATGCAAAAACCATACATTTGAAGTCTTTAAAAGGTTAGCAAACATAATTCAAAACCAAAAAAGGGCATTCCATAATTAGCATAAGAAGTGATCATGGAGGTGAGTTTGAAAACAAGGAGTTCACTAGTTTTTGTGAAACAAATGGCATAAGCCATAACTTCTCAGCACCTAGGACTCCATAACAAAATGGAGTTGTTGAGAGGAAGAACAGATGTTTGGAAGATATAGCTATAACCATTTTGACTGAAAGCCCCTTCCCAAAATCCTTTTGGGCTAATGCACTGCATGCTGTGTTATGAATAGAGTTCTAATTAGACCTACCATAAATGAAACCCCTTATGAACTCTATTATGGATGGAATCCAAATGTATCACACTTGCATGTTTTTGTATATAAATGCTATGTTCACAACAATGGCAAAGATAACCTAGACAAGTTTGATGCTAAATCTGATGAAGCCATTTTTATTGGATATTCTTGATCTAGAAAAGCCATTTGTGTTTAAAACAAAAGGACTTTGAAGATTGAAGAATCCATTCATGTTATTTTTTATGAATCTACCTTAAGTGATGATAGGTTCAGAGAAGGAAAATTTCAAGAAGATAAAGAAGATGATGATGCAGTAGTATTGGACATCTCAGATCCCTGCATTCCAAGATAATGTGAGTTTATGCAAAGCCATCCAAGGGATCAAATAATTGGAGGATATTTACAATGTATAACACATATCAATCTTAGGAATATTTGTAATCACCTAGCATTTGTGTCTTAGTTTGAACTTAAAAACATTAATGAAGCCTTAATTGATGAAAATTAGGTTATGGTCATGCATGAAGAGTTGAATCAGTTCAAAAGAAATCAAATTTGGACTCTTATGCCAAAATCTGATGATCATACTACTATAGCAACATGTTGGGCTTTTAGAAATAAACTAGAAAAAAATGGTATGATCATAAGAAATAAAGCCCGTCTAGTTGTGCAAGGTTGTAATCAAGAGGAAGGAATTGATTATGACAAAACATTTGCACTTGTTACAAGATTAGAAGCCATAATGATATTGTTGGCATATGGTTGTTTAAGAAATTTTAAACATTTTCAAATGGATGTGAAAAGTGCATTTTTGAATGTTACAATTTGTAAGAGGTGTATGTTTAGCAACCCCCTAGGTTTGAAGATCATCTCTATCCATATTATGTTTATAAGTTTCAAAAAGCCTTATATGGTCATAAGTAGGTTCCTAGAGCTTGGTTTGACAAAGTAAGTAAATTTTTTTATTAAAAAAGGGTTTAGAAGAGGAAAGGTAGACACCATGCTTTTCATAAAAGAAAAAGAAAAAGATATTTTACTTGTACAAATGTATGTTAATGACATTATCTTTGGCTCTACTAATGATTCCTTGTGTAGAGAATTTTCTAAGTTAATGTGGAGTGAATTCAATATGCCTATGATGGGAAAGTTAACATTCTTTCTTGGATTACAAATTAAGTAAAGTACTAATGCCACATTCCTAAGTTAGACAAAGTACACGATGGAATTACTTAAAAGATTCAAGTTTGATAATTGTAAACCTATTGGAACACTGGCCCATCCCTTAAAATGGATTCTGGCGTAAATGGTAACAGTGTTAACCTTACTTTATATAGAGGTATGATAGGAAGCTTGCTCTATTTGATAGCAAGTAGACCAAATATAATGTTAAGTGTCTATCTCTATGCTTGATGTCAAACACATCCAAAAGAATCAAATCTTTTTGCTGTGAAAAGAATTTTCAAATATCTTCTAGGGACTAAACACTTAGGATCATGGTATCCAAAATCCAATCTATGCAGTCTTGTAGGTTATTTAGATGCAGACAATGTAGGCAATAGGACTGATAAGAAGAGCACTAGTGGAGCTTGTCAACTTATTGTTCACTTTCTAGTCTCTTGATCCCGTAAAAAATAAATAGTGTTGCACTTTCACCTGCTAGAGTAGAGTACATAGCAGCTGGGAGTTGTTGTGCTCAAATCCTATGGATGAAGTAAGAACTATTAGACTATGGCTTGGAATTTGATAGTGCTATCAACTAAACAAAGAATCCTATCATGCATTAAAAAACTAAAGCATATTCAAATGAGACATCATTTCATTAGAGATCACCTCTAAATAGGTTATATCTCTAATGAATTTATTCAAACTAAATTTCAACTTGCCGATATTTTTACAAAACCATTGGAAGAAAAATGGTTTGTATTCATTAGAAGAGAATTAGGGATGTTAGACCCCTTGGAAAATGTTCTCAATATTTTCAATGATTTTTTTCTTTTGTATTTGAATTTGATTATTTGATTTGTATCTTGCAAATACTAACTTAGGCATTGGAGTTTTCTAAGATTATTTTGTAGGTACACAATATGAAATTTGAGGGGTTAATTAATGTTGAAATATCATACCTTATGTTTAGAGTTTTAGAATAAAACTGCATGAAAATTTGATTTCAGGGAACCAAATCCTAAATCAATTCAAATTTCAAAATTTTACACTATGAATCAATTCACGAACCAATTCAAAAAAATTTTCAATCTTTCTGGAAGTACACAAACTTTTGAAAATTTTTATTAAACTGAATAAATTGATTCCTAAATCGATTCTATTTTTTCCATATTGATTCGATTTTGATCAAATAGATCGATGAATTGATTCAACAAAATTTTAAAACTTTTGATAATTGTTCCAAAATTTCTAAAATTGATATTCTGCTCCCTTGATCAATTTTGAAATCAATTCAAACCCTGATGATTGGATGTATGAATTGATTCAAGAACAGATCAATGCAAAAATAAAATGATTCATGTAATATGTTAGAAATTTAGTAGAATCATTATTTCAGGGGGAGATTAGTATCAAAATGAAAAAAACAACTATCCTTTATCCCTTTACCCCTATTGTATAAATTGAATTTTAAACCTTGTTATTATATTTTAAAAAGGCACTGTTGCTTTTTGATGTATCAAAAGAGGGAGAAAGATGAAATTTTAGATAAGAGAAGTAAAGGATTTTAGATAAGGAAGAGAGAAAGATAGGATTTTAAAGAAGGTAAATGATATAAAGGAAAATAAAATCTCAAAAGACGGAAAATAAAAACTTAAGTGGGAGTAAGAGTAAAAACCTTGAGTAAAAGTAAACACCCTCATTTAAAATTTTTTCATTGTATGCTTATTTTGTTGCTTATCTAAAATTGTTTGTCACCATAAAAAATGGGGAGATTCTTAGCTTTGCTAATATGTTTTCTTCAATTTTGATGTTGAAAAATAATTTTCTTTGATGTCACAATCTAACTATAAACTTTGAGTGTTTGTTCATTTTGCAGATGCAAAGTAGATCAAGTGACATTGAAGATATCAAGAAATCTAACTATATTCTTAGTGCCTTTATTGATTATCTAGTATCTTTTGTAACTATAATCTAATTAGTTTTTTATCCAAGTAAATTTTTAAAATAGGCATACTGAGGTAGAATTAAATCAAATGAAATGGGCTTAAAAAATATTTTCTAACTATGGTTTTCAAATGGCTTTTCACAAGTTAATTAAAATTATTGAAGTAATGGCAATTGAATTAACAGATTATCCACTTAATCAGAGTTGTTGACTTAAATTAGAAAGGTAGTAATCAGAGTGGACTCTTGTTTCACAAGATTTGCTAAAAAAATTTCTAGTGGATGATTCAAGGATTAATTCAAGTTACTAAAGTAATTAGGAATTGAATTAATAGATTATCCACTTAATTAGAGTTGTTGACTTAAATCAGAAATGCAGTAATGTAGAAAGGCATCAAGATAGTATTGGAACAAGATAGCAAAATAGAAAGTGCAAGAAAATAAATAGAAGACACAGATTTTTAAAGCACTTTGACTTTAATTGGAACTGCAATTAAAGTCTACATCCACTGGACAATCCTCAATGCATAGTCACTTTCTATTACAATTCATATGAATTTAGTTGGGTTTCCTGCCTACCAGTTTATAGCAAGATTTTAGATTGGGCTCTTACTAAACCTACAAATACAATTATCACTACACCTTCAACTAATTGCAATCAACCTTACAATTATTGATGATGCAAAGGAAGATCAACCTCGTCCTTGTATCTCCAATTCCTATCAACCTAGGAATTGCAACAAACAATCAAGAATAGGGTAAAGAAAATCATACCAACAATTGAGATATATATCTTAACTAACTAGCTAAGTGATCTGCATAGAATTTGATCCAAGATTTGTAATCAAATGTGATTTGTAAAGGCAGAGTTAGATCAGATGAAGCTCAAAGTTTCTCTTTCTTTTGTGCTAAAAAATGTGAAAAATTGTTATGTGGTTCTATTATGAAATGAGAGTGAGAGAGGCTAGTTATAAATGCTATAACCAACTTTCAAAATATAATTAACTTTTTGACCTTGAATTAATTCTTGAATCAATTTGTAGTGGTTGCTAATTAATTAATCGATTAGTGAATAGGTTCTCTAATGAAGATCATCAAGAACTTCTTAATCAAATCGATGGGTGAATCGATTTAGCCTCTTATGTAAAAAGATCATGAAACGATTGCTTAATCGATTTAGACTATTTTCTAAAGTTTTAGTAAATCATTTTTTAAAAACTTTTCTTTATGAATCGATTGCCTCATCAATTCAAGTAATTTCATAAGTTTTCTTGTATGAATCGATTCACACACTTAAAAATAGTTTTTAATTACATTTATTTCAAGACCAACAACATTGATTTGCAAAAATACAATCAAGATCTTTTGTTTTCTTCCTTTAGAAAAGGCTTTATAGCATTTGAATTCTTTCATATAACTCTCAACTTTTGACGCCAATATAATGTGGCATTGCTTATGTTTAAAGGACAAGCTAAAGAATCAAGAGTTGTCCATTGATATAGAAAGATCTCATGAAATCAAGCATTGCCGACTTGAATTCTCTTATGACCACAATTTGTCCTTTTATGCAACATGTTGGCAAGTATGTCACCAATTTCTGATTGTCTCCAAATGCATTGAGCAAAATGAATAGAAACTAAAAATAATAATGCCACCATTATTGTCACACTTTTTTTTTTAGCTTTTCATTAACAATTTTTTTTGAAATAGCATATCATATATGGCTCTACATTTGTCATTGTTCAAAATTTTCATTTTCCTTACATGACTCTATGCTTAGGATGGTTCCACATTTGCATTGCCATCATTTATATTTTCTTCTATTTGAAAATTGTAAAAAAAATAAATTTACATTGATAGAATAAAAGTGTAGTGAGAGCTATAAATTTATATGCATAGATAGTGAGACCTAGATTAAGAGCACCAGCTTTAGAAGCCAATGACAATTCAACACATAACCTCATATGTGGCAAAAAAGAAAAAAAAATCTAACAAGTATACAAAGACACCTATTAAATAGATGTCATGATTTTATGTTTGCAACCCATAACAAAGAAGAAAAGATTCAACATATGATAGCAAGAAGTTCTAACAAAAATGCAAAGACATATAAGACTGTATTGTAATAACAAAATTGCAAGTATTCACTATGGGAGAATATAACTGTAGAATAAGCATATAAGAAGAGTATAACAATATGGGGAGAAGAAAGAAAACTTGATACCTATATTGAATTTTGGTTCTTGAGACATATGCAACCCTTTTTCCACAAGGTGCATCATCTTCAATACATGGTGCTTTGTTTAAGTCCAAGAGAAAATGGTTCGTGAAGATATCCTAATCATTTGAAAATTTGAATTGAGATTTAAGTCAACAATTAAAGATATGGCATCGACATCAAGATTTGGCAAATATATAAAATCTTCTTCTTGTTGTCTATCACCATTGTCAATGTTAGAATGTGATAAATTCATATTCAAATATATTTCAACTAAAGGCATTTGGTTACTTTGCCTTGTTTGCAACTTTGAAACTTTTAAAACTTAAAATTTCTATTTGGAACTTTAATTGGAAGCTTTTGGCGGTAGTATAAGTTGATGTTGAAAAAATAATGAAATGTCCAATTCAAGAAAACTTGAGTTAATGTTGGCAAAGAGAAAATATTGATGTTGGTAAAAAGAATTGTTTAAAAGGAAAAATTATTACTCTTTGTTCATAATTCCCAAGAGAGAAAAAGAGAGAGCACTATGTAAATGGGAAGTGTTAGAGGATTAATAGAGAAGAGAGGAAAATGTAAAAATGTGATAGTCTTGCTTGACTTGTGTAGTTATCTACTTACTTAATATTCTTTTGTGGAACCTCAAGAATTGTTATGTATGGCTGTGATTTGGGGTTGACATCTTTCCTTCTAATGGAGATTTGAAATCTCTATTTACTAATAAATTCTTTTTTTGTTTTGGTTATCTTGTTTTGCTAACTTGGTGTAATTGTAATTATGTTAAGATGGGTGCACAAAATGGGTTTAAAATCATGCAGGTAGTGAGTCAAGGTCAATCCTAAGTATTCTTAAGAAAATAGAAGAAGTTTGGACACTTGAAATGTGGAAGCCTACTTAAAAATCCATAATAATGTGGGAAGTCCAATTGGAAAGCCTATATAAAAATGTTTTGGGTTGAAAGCCTATAAGAATTTTTCCTCTTTTTTTTATGTGTTCAAATTCATATGTTTTAGAAAGTTTTGATGATGAGTTAGTTAAATAACTTTTCAAAAAAATGAATATATATTGGATGTTTGCAAAGTTCAAGATATACTTGAAAAGAAGGTGCCCACTTTAATGTCCTGGTACAAATCCAGGTGGGCTTACACAAGTCAAAATTTCCCGTTGACAACCTTTGTAGCCAGTAAACAACTTCTCCTAGTAATCTTTTGCTTTCACATGGACTAAAAGTCCACTCAAGTAGGCCTCCATTCTTTGATGGATCAAACCCCAAATACTAAAAATTAAGAATGATGATCTACATAAAGTACACTAACTCCTTTATTTGGAAATTGATCAATAAAGGATACATAGGTCTAACAAAGTTAGAAGGCATAAGAATCATTCCTAAACCAAAAAATGATTGGGATGTCAATGATTACAAAAAGGAAGAAATTCATGCCAAAGCAATGAATGCAATCATGTGTGTTATGACCTCCATAGAATTTAAAAGATCTTGAATTGCACCATAGTCAAAGCCATGTAGGACAAGTTAAAGGTAATATATAAAGGTTCAAACCAAGTTAAAGTAACCAAAGTGAGTATATTAGTTTATAAATATGAAAATTTTAAAATGGAAGAAGGCAAAAGAATTGAGAAAATGTTTGAAAAGCTCTCTGTAATTGTAAATGACCTCCATTCTATTGGGAAAGTCATTACTAAAAGAGAACTTAATATGAAAATTTTCAGAACTATTCCTAAAGCTTGGTAGATTAAAGTAAATTCCATTCAAGAAGGAAATAATCTCACTACTCTCACATATGATCAACTAAAAGAAAAACTCTTAGCCTTATGAATGAACATATATGAAAGGATCCTTAGAATCAAAGAAAAAGAAAAATGTTGCTTTTGACACTTCTCATAAACAAGATAAGGAGGATGAAGAACTTGGCTATGAAATTAGATGTCAAGATGATGAAATGGCTTTAATGGTCAGAAATTTTCTAAATATGTACAAGAAAAAAGGTGGTTTCAAAACTAGACCACCACCCAGAAGAGAACAAGTTAGAGGTGAGACAAGTAGTCAACCATTAACTTGCTCTGAGTGTAGAAAGCTAAGACACAAAAAGACTAAATACCCTCTATTGAAGAAGAGACTCCAAAGAAAGCCAACTAAGAAGAGAGTAATGATGGCCATTTGAGATGAAAAATATTTACCATCCAAAGATGACCAAGGTGATATCAATGATGAAGAAATATCTAACTATTGCTTCAAGGAAAAAGATCAAAGAGAGTAGGTGTGTCTTAAACCTCTAACATCCTTATGATAAAGATTCAAGAAAGTTTTCCTCCATCAAACCCATAAATGGATGATAAGTGACCCCTGGAAATAGCACTCGGAGCAAGGTCACCACTATAGGTAAGATAGGTGTTAGTCTAGGTTACGCTAACTATATATTTTCCTTAGTTTCAATGTTGAAAACCAATTTTATCTAATAATATACTTTAGTGTTTTTGATTTGTTTTGTAGGATCAAAGGAAATGATTCAAGAAGAACTAAGAATAGATCTAGGATTTATTTTTATTTTCATAGGATCTTTTGTAAATGAATTTAGATGAGCTTTAATGCAAACATCTTTTAAATATAGTGAGATACAATTAAACTCTTAAAGATATTTTCAAGCAAAGTCTTTGAAAGATCTTTTTACAAGTATAAATTTTATAAAACTATTTTTGACATTATGAATTGATTTATGCATTGTTGACGGTGGATTTTGGTTCTACCAGAATCCAGCTAATTGAAGAGGTTCTTTCAGGACTCAAGCTATAATCTAGATCTTAATTGACAAATACAAAATGGCTAGAAGAAAAAGATGAGCAACAAGAAATGCAAACCCTTTTTAACGTGATTTGGCTAAATCTAGATGGAATCAGACCCTATGTCCACCATGGTATATTGACTTGATAATATTTTTACAGAGTTTCAGTATGGTTGGCTCCCTCTCTTGCATGTTCATCTCCTTCCTTCTATTTATAGAGGAGAAGAGGTTATAGTTGTAAATTTACAAGTTGTAAATATGTTACAACATGTCATGTTCATACAAGACAAAGTGTATTTTACAATTCAACTACTACAGGTTGCATTCCATGGACAAGACCCTTGTCTCTTGAATATACCATATGTTTGTCTCCTTTTTATGATATTTCTATATGAAAGTTGTTTTTGAGCAAACTGGTTCCTTAGTTTGGAGGTCACTAGCATCTTCTTCTGAGATCAAGGTTGTCTTCACTAGAACGAGCTCACATGAGGTTACTGATCACATGAGCTGAGGCTTCACACCTCTAACACCTTAGTAAGCTAAAGCTCCATAGCTATCTAGGTCCTTTATCAGCTCATTCAAGAGGCTTCAGATCTCACCCATAACATTAAGCCCCCCAACTCTTGGCTCCCTTAGCGGGCTGGGAGTTGAGACTTCACTATGCAGTTAAAGCCTTTATTTGTTGTGCCACTTCATTTGCTCCAGAACCTTCTTTTTATTACATGTGTCTCATAATCACAGACACGCCTACCTTGTTTTCTATTGAGACAATTAATGAAGGTGGTTGGGAGTTCTATTGAACCCCTTAGTGGGATCAAAGTTGCTTCTATTTAAGACATTAGAGGCCCTTCTTTCTTACTTCAGAAAAATCCAATGGCAACTTCAGACGAGCCCCTCATACCTTCAGTGCTCTATTTTTCCAGTAAGGCATGTATGGTCTATTGTATAGAGGGCTTTGAAGGCAATGTTTCTCTGGTAATGTGGAGAGATCTCATATGATCTTGGATTACATCCTGACAATTGTGAGGTTTTTCCTTTTCAGTCACTCCGGTGAGCTTTTTCAAACCTTCTTAGCTATAGGAATCAAGTTGAGGAAGAGCTTGCTACTGAGGGAGGGGGTTGGAAGAAGAAAGTTGGGGACTTAGGTGAGTTAGCGAGCTTTCAATCGGCAGAGGTTTATCCTTTGGTGGCCAACCTTTTGATTGGTGGGAGCTTTCCTCTTGCATGCTAATCCTTTCTTCAAGAGAACTAGACATAGCCTTTTTTGACTTGCATTTTGACTTTTTCTAATGTAAATGTACTTTGTTTGAGGATTTTTAATGAATGAGATTTTCTTCTTTTTTTTTTTAGTGTTTGACTACTTGTCCTACAATTCTTAGACAATAAGTGTTAATTTTGCATATAAAGTTAACTAAATAACCAATCAGTGATGCTTTTTTTAATCAAAAAATAAGTTTAAGTTTAGCATATTGAATGTGAGCAATATATAAGTAGGCTACATGGCTCTAAGGTATCTGGTCACATGGAAGCTATGAAATTTTGATCATACAAGGGCTACAAAAATTTTATCCTATGCATATGGTGGCTAAGGAAGTGGCTCATATGTGTGATGAGATCGCTACATGCAATTAGTGGCCAAGAAAGTGGATCGCATATGCGATAAGACCACAACACATGGTGGCTAAGAAAGTGGCTCATATATGCAGCAAGGTTGTTATACATGCACAGTGACTAAGAAAGTGGCTTGTATGTGTGAGCTTTAAATTGCATGCACACAATGGCTAAGAAAGTGGCTCGCTTGCACGAACTTGCACACACGTGGTGGCTAAGAAAGTGGCTCGCATGTGTGATAACACCGCAATGCACAGTGGCTAAGAAAGTGGCTCATACTTGTGGCAAGGTTGCTATACATGAACGATAGCTAAGAAAGTGGCTCATATGCACGCGCTTCAAATTGTATGAAAGCTACAAAATTTAATCATACGAAAGCTATGAATACTTGATCATATGGAAGCTGCAAATACTTGATCGCATGGAAGCTGTCGAGAAGTAGGCCATGAAAGTGTGATGCCTTATTGGTAATGTGATGCTTAATCATAACATGAGACTTAGCTCATGGAGTATTCACTTCTCAAATTTTTGAGACCAAATCAAACATTTTCTAAAATTTCTAGGAGAATCTACATGGACTGGTCTATACAGAATGCGGACCATTTTCACATATTATATTACAAGTTCAATATATGGTTCTCACTACAACTAACTGCTCCTGCTCGGGATCTTACTAAGGCTGGGGAAGCTGCTATGCTACATGCTATAATGCGTATTCCTTTAGGTGCCCTCTTTTAATCATATCCTCAGTAGCATCTTTGAGAGCTTGGTAATCCAAAGTGTTATGCCCTGCCTTATTATGGAAGGTGCAAAACTTGTTCATGTTTCTACTTGTGCAAGGAGTCTGCAAGGGAATGGGAGTTCCAAAGTCTTCTTTACCCTTTCTTGCAAAATATCCTATCTAGGGTGTCTGATAGGATACTATAATGGTCAGGGTGGCCTAGATGTAGAGGCTACTCATTCTTGGCTTTCTTGGTTGGCTGACTATTGGAATTGCCATCCTAACCCTTATTATTCCTCTTCTTGCTTTAGGCGGAGGGGTTCACCTCATCCTTTTGCTTGGACTCTTTTGGACCAAAAGTCTCCCCCACCTGATCTACTTGGTAGCTCGATCAGAAAATTCACCTAGTTTAGCAATTGGGTATTTATATATACTTTTATATAGCTTACCGTCTTTGTGGAGTAATGTTAATATGGCCATCAAAATGGCCTCATCGGATGGGCTTTCCACATTATCGATCTTACGTCTAAACTAAGCTATATATCTTTTAGCAACTCATGCCTATGTTGAAAGATTGTAGTGAGATGGCAAAGGCCATAAGTTGCTTCCTCAATGCTTAATACTGATTCAAAAATTTTTCTTGGCATTCCTCCCAGTTGCTGATGCTACAAGTTAGGAGATTCCTAAACCAAGCTTGTGGTGCATCTCCCAATACAATCGAGAAGACGTGGCATTTGATCAGAGAGTTAGCTGTTTGAAGATCCATCAAGATGTTGAACATATTTAGGTGGCTGGGCGAGTTGCTATCCCCATTATATAGTGGAACCATAGGAGATTTAAGCTTATACGGGAGAGGTTTCAACTCGATTTCCTTAGAAAGGGGGATTATCCCTGATTGCTCTAACCTTGAGAGTGTTCTTCTAGTTGTTTCACCCTCTGTAACAACTCCCCCATTAGCTAAGCTAATGCTTCTGGACATTCGCTGGAAGGCTAGTGACTCTTCATACTCTCCTAGTCACGTGAGCGATGATCTGATGTGCGCTCTTGATTGACCCTGTTCAAGCTTTCAACTTATTACTGGTAACCATTCTTGGGTGTGATGACTTCAGCTCCTCTTTGTATATTTCGAGCTTGTGCTTGTGCCAACACCTTAAACACTTCAGCCATTTCTTTTATTGTATTTCCCAATACCTTTTGACGTTGCTGCCAATCTTACACTTCACTGCCTCTAGTAAAGTAACGAAAGGTCAGCGATGAACAGAGGAGGGCAAGCCATTAATGGTCATGGCAGTAGAAGAACTCACTATAAGACCTTTCAAATGGTTACTAACGACCTGAGATTTCCTGATAGCTTTTCCTCTGGCCATTATGACTGGACAGAGTATAAGCCTGAGCATAGAGGATCAACCAAACTGTAGATGAATCCCCACAAATGGTGCCAAAATGTTGACGGTGAAATTTGGTTCTATAAGAATCCAGCCAATCGAAAAGGTTCTTTAATGATCAAGTTGCAATCTGGCTCTAATCTCAATTGACAAATACAGAATGGCCAGAAAAAGAAGAAGAGCAACAAGAAATGCAAACCCTTTTTAACGTGGTTTAGCTAAATCCAAACGGAATCGAGCCCTACATCTACGGTAGTGTATTGATTTGACAATATTTTATAGAGTTTCAATGTAGTTGGCTTCCTTTCTTGCATGTTCATCTTCTTCCATCTATTTATAAAGGAGAGGAGGCTATAATTGTAAATGTACAAGTTGCAAATATGTTACATCATGCTGTGTTCGTACAAGATAAAGTGTATTTTATAATTCAGCTATTGTAGATCACATTCTATGGATAAGACCCTTGTCTCCTGAATATGCCATACGTTTGTCTCCTTTTTATGGTATTTTCATGTGAAAGTTGTTCTTGAGCAAATTGGTTCCTCTGTTCAGAGGTCACTAGAATCTTCTTCTGAAATTGAGCTCATCCTCAATGGAAGGAGCTCGCATGAGGTTGTTGATCACGTGAGCTAAGGCTTCACACCTCTAACACCTTAGCGAGCTAAAGCTCTATAGCTATCTGAATCTTTCATCAGCTCATTGAAAAGGCTCCAAATCTCACCCATAACATGCATCGTTTCAATAAAGAACTTGTGAAAAATTATCTTAGAATTAATTCATAAAGAAAAGTTTTGAAAAACATTTTTTATCAAAGGTTAGGAATTGTGTCTAAATTGATTCAAAACCAGATGTCAAAGGACTGAGATTTGATTACCAAACCGATTCATTAGTTATGACCACTATCGATTCACCAACTAAAAGTTAGTTATTATATTACAATCAGTTATAGTAGTTATAAAAGCCTAACTACTTTCTATTTTCAATAAGTTTTAATAGTTTTCTTCTTCCTCCAAGTATGAAACTCTTTGAGAAAATTGAGATAAAAGAAGATTTTTTATCATCTCACCACTTTTCTCAAATCATTCAAAAGATTAAATCAAAGCCCTGTAGAATCATCTTGATTGTTTAATATTTCCCCTCAAACTAGTGGTATTGTATTTTATTACTTTATCTTTGTTTGTTTCATTTCTCTTTTAAGGTTTCTAATGTAATAGAAATCTTATATAGGTTAGCAAGAGCCTATTTCAATTCTTGTGGTTTTTCTTAGGTTAGTAAGAGCTTGTTTAATTCTTGTGTTTATTTTTGAACTGACCTTTTAGGAGCCCTCTTTTTAATCCTAATTGTTTTCTTAATAAAGTGGTCTTCTGGTTGAGGAATGATCCAAGTGGAGTACACTTGAATTGTGGTTTCAATTCAAGTTGAACCACTTTAAAAATCTATGTCTTTAATCTTTCTTTTTGCTCCGACATCTAAATTCCTTTTACATGATTATTAAATCTGTTGTTTCTATATAACACTGATTATTTGTTTGCTACACCTTTGAATACAAGGCAATAATTTATAGTTCTTGTTGAATTCAAAAGAAAAATCCATATATAAGCTAAGGTGTATGTATATTCCCCTAAAGGAATAAGGGCAAGATCCATGTTTTTCTGCATTTTATATCTTTTACTGAGACCGTCAATTGATATTAGAGCTTTGGCTCTTGAAACACCTGTATTTTTCTGAAAAAATATGGATTCTAATTACTTTTTGTTGCTTAAATGTCCACCAATGCACAAACCTTCTGGTTTCTATGGGGAACACTATACCTATTGGAAGCAAAAGATGAAATATTTTATTAAGGCTACAGATGTGGATATGTGGGAATTGGTAGAGGAAGGATATGAACCCTCTAGGACAATAATCAATGATGATGTAGAACTTAAACCAAAATCACTTTGCATAGAAAATGAAAGAAAGAAACACTTGCTTGCTGCTAAAGTGAAATGGATAATCTCAAATTCCTTGTCACCTAATGAATATGAAAGGGTCTCAAACTATTCTATTACTAAAGAAATTTGGGACACACTAGAGATTGCACATGTAGGCACTTCACAAGTTAAGGCTTCAAAGGTGCATGTTCTCATGTTACAATACAAAATGTTTAAAATGGAGGAGGGTGAGTCAATTAAGGACTTAATCTAGAGATTTACTACTATTACTAACCATTTAACTTTACTTAGTAGAAAGTTTGAAAATATAGATCTTGTTCATAAAATTCTAAGGTCCTTGATTGAAGAATTGTAGCCTAAGGTTATTGCAATCAAAGAGTCATTGAAGATGGGTATTCTTGCAGTTTAAGAGCACTCTGGCAATCTTAAAGAGCATGAGCTAGAATTGAGAAGATACAAAAAGAAGAGGGATGACAAAAAGAAAAAGACTAGCACTTAAAGTTACAAAATCAGATGAAAGAGAATCTGAAATTGATGTAGACACAATAAACAAAGAAGTTATGGCATTACTGAGTAAAAAACTACAAAGAATCCTAAAAGACAAGAAGAATAAAGAAAAGAGAAAAAAAAACATCTCAAAGAAGGAATAATACCAAGTCTGAGCAAGGAAATTCTATCAACACAATCCCTGCTTGCTTTGGATGCAAGAAACTTGGTCATATTAAGCCTGGTCACCTAGTTTACTTGAAGAAGTAACTGGAGAGTGAAAGAAAGAAAAAAAAAATAATCTCATAAGAAGTCTAATCTTACTATTTGGCATGATGAAGAGGATGATACTACTGATCAAGAAGAATTAAAGGATGATGCCTTATTATGTCTTATGGCCAGACACAATGATAATCTTGAGGTATTGAGCAAAAATCCTATTTTTGCTATTTTTGATAATGATGAATCTAGTGATGAATCTGAGAAAATTTTAATAAAAATAGTGATTTAGATGATCTTTGTGTTAAGTTGTATGACTCATTAATAGATACTAGATAGCAATTAACTACCACTAAGAATGAGCAGAATGTTTTGATTGAAAAAGTTAAATTCTTAGAAAAGGAAAATGCTAAATTGACTACTCCAACTGGAAAAGAATGTGAACAATGTAGTCTATTTAAATATGAAATTGAAACTTTAACTAAAACGCTAGATGGATTTTCTGACAGCAACAAAAAATTAGAATATGTGCTATAGAATTGGAACTTTTCTTATAATAGAGCTGGTCTAGGATTTAGACAATAGAATTTTATGAAATTTAAAAGATGGAACCTTGTCAATATTACTTGTTTCTACTGTAATCATAAGGGTCATCTCATTAGAAACTATCCTTTTAGAAATGGTACTTACTTGCTAAAACCAAATGAAAGATTGGTATGGTTACCTAAATCTACAACTATTAAGAAAATTTCTGCTATGTCTATTAACACTAATGGACCAAAAAGTTAGTGCATACCACTAATGCTAGTATAAACTTCATGTTATAAGGATGTGAGAGACAAAGCACAAATTTATGGTTTCTATACAATGGATGTTCAAGACATATGACTAGGAACAAGGATAAGTTCATTTGTCTCTCACCTATAGATAGAGGTAAGGTGACCTTTGGAGATAATTCTAAAGGAAAGGTTAAAGGAATTGATAAGATTGGTAAGTCCTCTAACTACTGCATAAATGATGTTTTGTATGTAGAAGACTTTAAACATGATTTGTTAAGTATAAGTCAGTTCTGTGATAAAGGGAATTAGGTTATCTTTCATTTAAATAAATGTTTAGTTGTGTATAGTAGTGATAATGAACTTAAACTTGTAGGCCATAAGGTTGATAACGTCTACTTGTTTGATCTTGACTCTGAATTTAAATTAGACTCAACATGCTTACTTATTTTTGATGATAATACTTGGATTTGGCATAGAAGACTAGGATATATAAACATAGAATTAATTAGAAAATTATCCAAGAAGGATCTAGCATTTGATTTGCCTAAATTGAACTACATCAAAGACAAAGTATGTGGTGCTTGTTAGATAGGCAAACAAGTGAAATCCTCATTTAAATCTAAAAATACAGTTTCAACTTCAAAATCCCTTGACTTGCTCCATATGGACTTAATTGGTCCATCCAAAATCTAAAACCATGGAGGCAACTTTTACGTATTCGTGATTGTGGAGGATTTTTCTAGATTTATATGGACTTTCTTTCTATCTCACAAAAATGACACATTTCAAGCCTTTAAGAGACTTGCAAATGTTATTCAAAATGAAAGAGGATGTTCCATTATTTCCAT
>JANHAO010008447.1:0-19224 GCA_026873985.1 Saraca asoca | reverse complement strand
GCTGTTCTTTGGCTGGAAAACCATTTTTTTTTTCAGTTTTAACCACTTAGCGACCGAAATTGTCACCGAAAATTTGGTGGCTGAGTTTTTTTGCGACCGAAGTTGCGGCTGAAAAGTTTTTTTTTTTCGGTAATTACCATTTAGCGACCGAAATTGTGACCGAAATTTCGGTCGCTAAATATCCCGGCCACCGAACGTTTCGGTCGCAAGTGTCTCTGGTTGGGCTGCGACTAAGGTTTTAGCGACTCATGGTGAACGGTCACTGTTCGGTCGCAAATATAGTCTGTGACCGAAATTTATCTTTTTTGTAGTGTTTCTTGATGAATTGAAGTCTCGAAACTTATTTTGAGATTGTCTTTTGAACTAGTAAGCTTATCTTCACAAATATATATTTTATTGTTTGGATTTTGAACATAAACTATGAACTGAGTTTTGGTTTTCTACAAGAATATCTACTCACTGATTTTCTATGAAACTCACCCTATTTTTCTTCATATTTTTTGGACCCTACAGTTACCCCCAAGTCCATCCTCACCCATCTAATTCAGGATCTGCTCATTAACTGAGTAAATTACCTTCTGCAGAGCCTAAAGGTATATTGATGGTGAAAGCTTTGGTAGTTGGTATAGTTATTATATGCATGTATTTTGATTGGTGGATGCCCAATAGGATATAGACTTACATTATCTAGGCTATTGTGATTTTGAATTGTCGTATAAGATATGTATAAGGCATATAGCCTTTGTCTATTATATAGGCCTTGTGCTTGGAAGTCTAGAAAAATAAAGGAAATTCTACCAAATTTTCATTGGAAACTAGAATGGAAATATCTAATTATGCATCACTTTAATTTTGATCTTGGTATGTTGAGTCTGATTAGGAAAGATTCTGCATGGCTAAGCTTGTAGAGGATTTCCTAACGATGATCTTTTATGCCAGTTTCGTGCTATGGATCAGGGTGTGACAAACATTTTCATGATCTCATCATCCATTCAATTGTTTGGACTGTGCTTATAGTCATCAAAAACTAAAAACATGATAAAGACATGATCTAAAACCATAGGACTTAAAGTTTGAACTTTGACAATTTAGGAGATAATATTTGGTTGGTTACATTTCTCTTCTTCCTTGTGATAATATTAACTATTTTGATTAACATATTTATTATCATCCTAATTTCCTTTTTTTTTTCTTTTGCTTCAATCTTCAACTTTCACTCAATAAAGTGAGTCCATAACCTTACCCCTATTTCTTTTTCTACTTCATGAAAATTCATGACTTTAACAACTTATTGAGTTACTTTTCTTTTTAATCTTCATACCAGGTGCTTTTGTATCATTTAGTTTGGTTATATCATTTATTATCATTGTTCCTACTCTCCTCTTATGATTTTGTCCTTATAGTGTCATGCAAAAGATTTTTTTAGTGTTGATCCTTATGATATTTGGTTATTCCTTTTAAAGAATGATCTATCTACTCATTAGCTCTCAAGAGCATTATTGTTTAGGCATTGACTATAATGAGATAAAACTGTGCTATTATTAATGAAAAATAAACCATGGGCATAAGTTTATCTTCCCTATACACTTTAGAGTAGCATTGGCCTGGCCAAATGTATGATGCTTCCTAAAGCATTAAAAGCCAATATTATAAGTAGATTTTCTGTTGGGTGCTTGTTGTCTTAAGTGTAGTGGTAAAACAATGGATGATGCAATAAGCTCATATTGGTCTTGCTTGCATATCAGTGACTAGCTTACATGGTCTTGAAGGCTTAACTTTTACATGATGTAGTAGTGTAAATAGCCTTCTTTTCCCCCCTTTTTAATCTTTTTTTCTTTTTGTACTGCTTCAGATGTCTAAGCTAGACCTGTCTACATAATTTACAATACATGCACTGATACAACTTTTATATCAGATTTTATATAACCATTTTTTTATCTAGTTGACATTACCTAGCTTGTTTTATGCAAAATGATATATTTCCTTACACCTTTCTTTCACGGCTTTGGAGATTGAGTTTACAAGGTCACAAACTGTTGCTGCAATCCCTGGTACTTGTTTTTTTTTTTTTTTTTATTTCACATGATATGCTTTGTGGAAACATTGGCTTGAAAATAATATCTTGGGTCTTGCCTTCTATATTCAGGTTTGTTGAATCATTTGTTTATATTTTCTGGTTTCAAAATGATGCCTTCTTGGAACTTTTTAAACATCATTCTTTGAATGCCATCTCATTGATGTTGGACACATTCTGTTTAATCACTTGTGCTAATGATAAGCATATCTTATTAGTTCCCATAAATATAGTATAATTTTAGTAATTTATGTTCTATGGGATTATGGCTGGTGTCATGTACAAAATCTGCTGCTGTAAAGGAAAATGAGATTATCATATCAGTTTTCCTATGAAATTTTTATGTAACTCTGATTAGTTTGTACTGTAAACCAAGTGATATGAAAATGTCTTCATCTTTGATATTTACAGCGGATTGAAATGATTTCTACTGGGTCTTTCAAAATTGACGCCATTGTTTTCATATGTTTTTCCTTAATTGTGGTTTGTAATGCTAGAATCTTTGTCGTCCATTTTTCGATACGATATTGTTAGGTTAGCAGTGCATTGCAAATGATTTTTTTTCATTTCATTTTGTTGCATCATGTAATTTTGAAAACTTGGACTATTTCATTTATTCAGATGCTTCAGCTAGAACAATTTTTAGAGGGAGCATCGGTTTTAGTTGATGGAAATTTTATCAGTAGCATCCACATGTGTTTAAAAGGGTTATTCTTGACATTGAATCTTATTTTAATTATCATTAAAATAAAATCCATTTAGTTTCTTGGAATTTAAATTTGATCCATAGAGGCTTTTGGTTTAAGCTGAAGAAGATTCTTACTTCCTGGATCAGAACATATCAAGTTTACATAACTAATTACTACGAGAGTCGAGTAAACTATCATGCCATTGCTAATTGGATTACTACCATTTAAGAACTAATTACCTCAGCTAAACAATGCCAAGTCCCTCTTAAACAACATACGATTATTCATACAACCAGCCACAAAAATCGAAGTTTGTCTAAGTTACAACATGAGGTTTAAAGTAGATTCACACATAGTCTCTAGTCTGTACTTTTGTACTACTTGTGTGATATCATGAAATTTCTCTTATCCCAGAAATTTACGGGCAACTATTCAATTTTAGCTCCTTTTCATTTCTTTCACAATTTGTACCACCAAGTCTCATCACCTCTTACTCCCACTCAACTCAGTCATCTCCTTAACAGTGCTGTCAAATTTAAGAACCTCAAACATGCAACCCAAATTCATACTCAAATCATCACAAATAACTATGTATCACTCCCTTTTTCTCTTCACCAACCTCCTTTTTTATGCTAAGTATGGTTGCATCAATCAGAGAGTTCTTTTGTTCACTACAACCCATGATGAGTCAAACAACATTGTCATTTGGACCTCTCTTATTACCCAATTATCACATTTTCAAAAGCCATTCCAAGCCGTGACTTACTTTAAGCAAATGAGGTATACTGGTATATATCCAAACCAAATTACCTTTGCAGTCATTTTACCTGCCTGTGCGGATACTATAGTTGTTACTTATGGTGAACAAATTCATGGATTGACTTGGAAACATGGGTTTGAAACTGAAACATTTGTAGCTACTGCTTGGTTGGATTTAAGGAATGGTTGTGGCCATAAGAAATAACAGGGTGTGGATCATACTGAACCTATTTTACTTTTCTTGATTGTGCATTGCTCTTTTTTTGAATAGTTACTCCTTCACTCTTCATCAACATCTGAAAAAGAAACATCATAAAATTATTACAATTGTGCTCTTTCCACTGTTAATTTATCAATTCACTCATTCAAACAAGGACAGCCAAAAAGATGTTAAATTTTTATTTAGCAAAAATGGGAGAGAAAACTATGTACCAAGGAAAACAACAAAAATACAGATCTTCAGCTACAAGTTGTAGAGAACCATTAAAACCTGACTTTTTTTAATAAAGGAATTGAAAAAGAAGAATAATGCAAGTTAGTTCAAATTTTAGAAGAATGTATATAGAAATCTAATTTTTGCTGTAAGATGCGTTAAAGTGATGTTAACTTAATTATGTGAAATTCTTCATTCTAAGTGTTGCATGCACCCATAAAATCCAAACTCAAATTTACATGCACCTGATGAGAAATACTAGTAGTCTACAAAGGGTGTTATCAAGCATTAAGTAGCATGCGTTACATGTATCAAATATGCTTCTTAAATGCTTCAAAGGAGATTTCCTCCTTTTTGTGGGCATTTGTAAAAGTTCTTTTTTTCTCAATTTTGGTCTTATGTTTTTAAGCCTCCAATTGCTTTTCCTAGTGTAAGATGTTATTAGATGATCGATATTCCTTTATCAATTTCTTTGTTTCGCTTCTCCCATCTTTTTTGCTATGAATTGCCACAAACTTTGTGCTACAAATAACCATTTTCCGTGCCTTTGTTAAGATATATATAGGAAGTCATAGGATTCCAAATTTTTATACACCCTTTTAAATGAAATTCACTAATCATTAAAACGTCTTTTCTATAAGGGCAGATTGTTGATTTATATGCTTGAGAACTAGATATTTATTTTTACTTCCCTACCTCGCAAAATTACTAGAATCCTTGGGACTTGCACAACATAGTTCATGCTCGTGATTGATATTTAAATGAATTCAAGTTAACTGCTGCCAAGATTTCCTTGATTTGGTAGCTTACTCGTCATAGTTTACCCATACATTACCTTTCTGACAGTATTTTCCGACATTGGCATATTTCGAGAATAGGAATCATTCAAACCTATTCTGAATTCTACTAAAGTGGAAGTAGTATTTGGCGCACCTTTGAAACTATTTTTCAAGGTCTGCTTTTTTGGCTTGACTTTTGTATTCTAAATGCTTTATGTTCATTTAATGTAATTTATTTAATACACTTCTTTGCCCATGAAACTGAGCATAAAAAATATCTAATATGGGGTTTAATTGCTAGAGTCTTAATAAGGGTTGCACCAGTCATATACCAATGACCATTGGTTTTCATGGGGTAGAATCCTAAATTCAAGGTTCCACAATAATTAATCAAGGATACTGTAATACATTGAGCACTTGAATTTAAGATGCTAATGTATATTAGATCTTAATATTTGTTCGTGCTACTATAATGTAACTTAAGATTCTTTACATCAAATGAAGAAAAACTTGAAGCTAGTCTAGTCTTGCCTTGTCTTTGTGTTTCATACATAGCCCTACATGTAGACAATAGTTGAACACCCAATAATTGAAATTCCAAGGTGTCATATGCAATCCTCATTTGGCTTATATTTTTCAAATAACTACATGCATACCCAATATCAGCAAGTCAGATTAGAAAGCTTCTCTCAAAGGTCATTCCATAGTCAAAGTTGCTGTTGTTATGGCCTCCCAAGATATAGTTGTGTTGCTATTAGATGTTGATTTCATCTTAGATTTTTTTTTTTAAAGAAAAAAAAATTGATTACAAGGTTATAGTACTATCTTTTGTTGGTGTGGATTTTCTCATTAATTACTTTTGAAAATGAATTTGCTATTAATTTAGTGTATGTATTTGAAACTAGTATTTAAAAAAATAGATTCTGTGTTCAGAATCGAAATCTTCAATGGGGATTCAATTTTTGGTCATTCCCACTTCTACAATTATTATTTTTTGTTTAATTTGCTAAAGCTTCTTAACCCTTTTGGTATGCGTGAATGTGATGATGAAATGATTTATGAGTGATTGAAATCCTTTAATCATTTAAATTTTAGATGTGAATGTAGGTAAATATATGGAGCTAGAGATTTGGATTCTGTGGCCATAGATGTTGATAAGCTATGACCAAAATGTTTTTCTGTTATTGAGTATGCAAATTTATTATATTAATTAGAGGCCAAGTAAATTTGCAAATGGTTATGATTTCAATCTAAGGTATTATAATTAGTAAACTAGAGTACTTGACTAGAGCAATATAAAGCAGATAGGAGTCAGGGAGGGCATGATGTTGGTTATTGATGTGATTTTAATAATAAAATAATGTACCTTCTTTTTTCTAAAGCCATCAAGTTTGTATGCTTTCTTTCATCCTCGTTTAGGATTGTGATTCATGTTTGTGAGTTCTCTTTATTGGTTATGCTTTTATATTGGAGAAAATTGGTGGGCATATGCATATTTTTTATCTTTGTTTAATTTGATGGAGCTTCTTTTGCCAATTTTTTATGCATGTTATATCATGAAATGATGACAAAGCATTTTTTTTTTCTATTTGACCTGTGAATCTATAATTTATTATAATATGGCACTGGGGTTTTGGACTCCGTACTGATATATGTTACTAAGACAATAGAGCAAAGTGTTTTTGTGATAATGGATTTGTTGTTTTATGAATTTAATAAAAGAAATTAGTCAAGTGGATTTGATTGCAGAAAAATTAAATAGAGGTGCCTTGGAGGGCATAATGTACTTCATTGATTGTAATATCCTGAATTTTCTAAAATAAATTTTGGCAACAAAATGACTTTTTAGAAAATCTAAAAATGATAATTTTGAAAAATTTTAAAATTTGAAATTATAATTTTGGGGCACAAAGTGTTCAAACATAATGGAAAAACATTTTATGAATAATAGGAATTTTCATAAAGTGAAAGTTCTTAATTCAGATGTTCATGGAGCAAAAATTGTATTTCTGGAGTTTAATATTTAGAAAAACTTTAGAAAAATTGAAACTAAGGTAATGAGTGTCCAATGAGTATAAACTTATAGTTGTTATAAAGGTAATTAATTCAATTAATTTTTATGAAAATTTCATGGCCGTTGGTGATTGATGAGTATGTTAATTGTAGACTCAAAATTGAGGAAATAGGAAAAATGACTTAAGACAAGATGAGTCAAAAAGGGGAAGTTGACTTAAGTTTTCTTCTTTTTCAATTTTTGTCCTCCCAAAGTCTATTCTCTCTCTTCCTTTTAAGCCTTTCCAATTACTTCATGCAGCAATTGGCTTCTTCTTCAAGTTTACGCTCACACACTTTCTCTAAAAGATCTCCTTCTCTTTTTAGGTAATCCTTCATCATTCCATGTGAATTTTTTATATTTTTATGGTTGATTCCTCTCTTCTTTCTCTTCAATTTGACACCAAAATCTTGTTTATTTATGGAGTAAAAATTGACTTATGAATTTTTGAAATGTACTACTACTATTCAATCCATGAATCAATCTTATTTTTATAGTACTTTAGAGCTTGAATCTATTAGATATAGCTTATTTCTATTAAATGGAATCATGATCTAATCATATAAGACTAGTTGAAAGGGAAAAATCCTTGAAAAATTTGAAAGCTAATAAACTCTTCTTTTATGCTCTTGAAGAATATTGAAGATTTTTGTGAGATCTATTTGATTTGTTTATTTCTAGCTGTTAAGGTGAGAAATTCTTACCTTTCTTGGGAATTATAATATGTTTTGAGGCAAAGTTTGAATTTGAGTAAATTTGATGATAGAATGGTTAGTATTCTATTGAAATAGTAAAGTCTTATGCATGATTAAGTACTTAAAATATATTTTGTTGAATTCCTATGACAAAGTGTAGAGTTGAAAGTTGTTTTCCCCTGTTTTCTACTACTTTCTTGCCATTCTTCCTCATGCAAGTAGAATCGCGAGCATGCGAACTGAGAAACTGAAGGTCGGGTAGAATCACAAGCATGATTGTGAGCCCAGAAATTGAAGGATAAGTAGAATCGCAAGGAATTCCCAAAAGGTTGCTCATTTTCATGAGTAGACTCACATTTTCAACTGAATTTCCATGATTCTACTCAAATTTCACACCCGATTCTAATCACACCATTAGAATTTTCCACCCTTCTTAGTTCAAACTTCTTCTTTCTAAGAACACTCTTGAATTCCTTGAGTCTTAACTCTATTATGCTTAGAACAAACTTCAGATGAAGGATATATTATACTTAGAATAAATAAAAAAATTAAATATATATTTAATTTAATATTACACTTGAAACTCTTCCTATATATTTTTACTCTGTTATATTTATTTTTATTAATTTATTATCTCTTTCTTGATAATATTAAGGATTCAAATAAGTCTTTAGAAAAAATATTGATATATTTCTTTTTGCTAATAACTATAGCGATATCTATATTATCTTACTAAAAGAATTCCACCTAAAAAGAAAAACTTCGAGGTGTCATGCTCTCATTAAAAATTTTCCCACAAAAACTATTTGTTTAATCAAATATTGTGTTTTCTGTAGAAAATATAATACATAGCTTGTATCAATATATTAAAACAAATAATTTTTAAGTTAATTTCATTATTCCTTTTAGCAAAGGCTATCTCTTGGTCTTGGAGAGTTTACTATGTAGGCTAACCTACATTATCTAATCCTAAGTAATTTTAGGATGTCATTCTCACTATTGTCATTCTCTACTGATACTAGCTATCTAGGAACACCATAATTCCTTTAGCAATAGTAAATTGCATAAAGGTTTTCTAATAGGATTAACCGGTGCTATATACTGAAGCCAGAAGTTACCTTTGGTGTTTATTATCATCCTATTGCTACACTATATCCTATAATTTCAATATTTATAGTCCAAGTGTTGTAAAGTTTTTCCAGTTACATTCACAAGTTTATATGTAGAGTTTAAAGGGTAAAGTCACTGACAAAGTTTAGTGATTTATTTTATGGTGTGTATATTTTATATCATTTTTTAGCTCAAGTGGAGGCTCATGGCTAATCTAGGTGATCCTATTGTTTAAAGAAGAATTACAGCTAGAGTTAGTAGTCTATGATGAAGAGATTAATGTAGTATTGAGCTATACCATTATGGGAAAAATTTAGGCAACAAAATGCATAATAAGACTATTGTCAAAAACATGATTTGGAAGGGTTGGAAAACCAATGAAGAAGATCTTCATATTACTGATGTGGGGGTTAAGAAATTCCTATTCAGTATGAAGTCATAGATTTTGTACAAATATATCTTGGAAGAAGCACCTTGGCATATTATGGGTAAGCTACTACATGTTTAGAGTTAGGATAATGATTTAAGCTTGAATGAGGTAAATATGAATTATGTCCCTTTCTGGGTTCAAGTACATGATTTACCTCAAGAATTCATTACATGAAACAACACAAAGCTTAGTGGAGGTAAGATTGGCAACATTGTACAGGTTAAGGATCCTTTTTTCCATGGAATACTTGGTAGGCCTTTTTTTGAGATTTCAATTTAGCTTGGATATTACCAAATCTCTACCTACTTAGCCCTTGCTAAGCCTATGAGTTTTGATCCACGAGATGTTTCTAGCCATATGGTGAAGGGCAATAAGTAGAATCATATGAAAATTATCTAGTAGTAAGAAAGTTCTATTATCCATTTTCCAGTACTCGTAAGTGGTAGTGCTAGCTCAAAGCTTAGCCTAGAGTTGTAGAAAATAATTAAGGATGCAACATATAAATTCTCTACCATTATAATCATACTAGGTCATATTCCTAAAAAACAAGTAGTAGTGGAAAATGATATTCTTAGGGACCTAAATAATAGGGATCAATCTAACTCAGCAACTAATTTGGTCAGGGTACAAAGTTTGGGGTTATCATCCCTAAAATTTAGGAAGTTGTGACTAGTTAGGATCTGAATTTCATGAACCATACTACAAGTGAAACTAAATCAGTTACAATATATCTCAAATTGGCTATAGAAGTGAGATCCATGTTCCATGAAATTGTTCAGATACAATACGCATTGGAGCAGTCTTTAGATCAAATTGGCATTGGCCTCAAAAGAAAGAGGGATACTCTTCCACTAAATATGGGAGGTTTTAAACAAAAAATGGATCATATTATGAGTGGTCTAGTTGAATATCAGGGGAGTGATCATGTTTTTACTATGATAACTAATGAGGATCATGGAAAGAAGATAATAGTTAAAATCTCTCAATGGAAAAACCTAGCTAGACTGGGCAAAACTAATAATGACTTGACTATAACTTTATTTGTGGCTGAGGTGATGGGCCTTATCATTACCCCAAATCAGCCATGAAATTCTTAACTTGGAACTATCATGGCTTCAATGGGCCATGGCAATTAGAGCCTTTAAGGCTATATTGTGAAAACACAAACAAATTGTGTTTTTCTTAGTGAAACAAAATCAAAAGAAGCAAAGATGAGAGAGTTAGCTGCCACTATTGGTTTTCAACAAGTTTGTTTAGTGAATCTAAAAGGAAGAAAAGGAGGTTTAGTTCTTTTGTGAAAATAACATGTGCATGTAAGAGTTAAAGAGTCATCAAATAGGTTCATTCATGTTTAGATAGTTAATTTTAATAAGGATAAGAGCTGGTTTGCTATATTTATTTATGGATCTCACTATCAACATGACAAAAGATTTTGTGGAACAAGCTTTATAGCATTTTAAAGATTATGGAAGATTCATGACTTCTGTTATATGTGAAATTTTGTTCGTCCTAGTTGGACTCATGAGTGGCAAAGGGCTAGCTCGAAGAATGATCAGATCGTTATGCCTATAATTCACATCGCATAGCGACCTTTCCAGCTCAAGCTCGTGTATGACAGAGTGAGCTCAACTTCGACTTCGACTTCCCCATCCCGAGGATGGGCATGTTCCTAGATTAAACGATCCAGCTAATGAAGTATAACCAGCAACTTGGGAGCTCACTAGATTGAGCCCATTCACACCTTGCCTAGTAGATATGCTAGGCCCACTTACTGAAGACAATCTGCAGTAGCTGAATAATAAGATTTTTGTCTATTCATTCTATCTTATACAATAAATGTTGATGTAATAGATTTACTGTATAAAAAATTGCTATTGTAACCTCCTCTCCTCTATAAATATGAGGAAGGAGCCTTCTGCAAAGGAGGGACCAAGGAGATAGGTAGAAACTCTGCCAAAATAGAGAGAAAACTAGAATATGCCGAAAAGATGAGAGGAAGAAAACTTGTATACTGAGATTTTTGTTGAGATACTTTCACAATAATACACTACCGTGGATGTAAGGTCCGGTTATACCCAAATTTGGCCGAACCATGTTAAAAACATTGTGTCTTTTTACTGCTCTTCCCTTCTTCCTTATGTGTTTTGCTGATTTGTTGTGTCGAACTAGTTGACGGTTAGAGATCCCGAAAGAATCCCCCCATTGGCCGGAGTTTGGCTTGATACCAAAATCTGACATCAACATTTTTGGGACCATCAGTGGGGATCTCACCTGTTCTGGTTCGTCTTCTACTATGATGGCTAAGGGAAAAGCCACTAGAGATCCAAATGTGCAACTCCATCTTCCAAAAGGTCATGTTTCAATGACGGACTCATCCACTACTCTTGTTGTTGTAGCGACCATTGGCATCCCTCTAGCCAGCTCTATGCAACCAGTTCCCACTGCTAATGGCACTAACAGAGTACAAGCCTGGCTCCAACGTCAAGAAAAGCTCGAGCACATGATGGGAAAGATGGCTAAAACAGTCACAATGTTAGTGTGAGGACAAGCCCAGAATGTGCAAGGGCGGGCTGAAATCACCACACTTGAAGTTGAACGTTCTAGTGAAGTTGACCAGGAATAGACATCGCATCGCCATCCACATGGCTGGAAAAGTGAACCAAGTCATCAAGCCTCTAGTCGACGACTGGGGGGCTTGGACGTTTTGGTAGAAGATCTCCTTCAAAGAGTCAGGCATTTGGAGGAGCACCCTCAGGCTCGAAGCAACCAAGGTCACTTTATGGAGTGAACTCCTTTCTCTAGCGAAATCGAGGAGGAACCCCTCCCACACAAGCTCAAAATTCTAACCATTCCATTGTATGATGGAGATAGTGACCTGTTCAACATCCAGATGGACCTCCAAACCTGCAACTCCTTAGTTAAGTGTTACATTTTCCCTGTGACTTTGGGTGAAGTCTCTCGAATGTGGTTTAGGAGCCTCTTGGCTTGCAGCATTAGCAGTTAGGAGGAGTGTCAGGAAAAGTTCATTGGTCAGTACCAAGCACTAAAGAAGCAACTCATGCCTCCATGTCATCTCACTACAATCTTCTAGAGTAAGCATGAAACACTGAAAGACTATATCGCTTACTTTAGGCACGAGGTCAACAATGTCGAGAAGCCTTCAGATGAGGCCATCGTGACTGCTATCTTAACGGGGCTTCATAGGGATGGGAAGCTATTCAAGAGTCTGTACAAGTCCCCAATTAGCAACCTAAGTGAATTTTATGAGCGAGCAGCGAAGCAGATCAGATGAGATGAAACTTTTAGTCCGTAGAAGCTCGAGTCGAGCAACTTGGCCTAAAATAAGAAGAAGAGTAACCGTGGAAATGGAAATGATAGCCTCGATCATTAGCTCACTAAGAAGAGCAAGGATGAATGGCCCCCATTCTCAGGTCATCACAGCACCTATAGCATCTTGTCAGACACTCAGGACAGGATCTTTGCAATGGAAAAGGACAAAAAGGATTTTGAAAAGCCTCCACCCTTAAAGACTCCCAGTAAGTCCAAACTCAACTGAGGCAAATTCTGTGCATACCACAATGAGTTTGAGCATGCTACCTTAGAGTGTTAGGCCCTGAGAGACGCTATTGAAGATCTCATCAAAAGAGGTCACCTACAAGACTATGTTGTGCAACCTTCCAGGCAGCAGCTTGGACCATCTCGGCAGGACCCCAAGCAAGAGTAGTCTCCTACTATCAGGACTATCTTTTAAACTTCTGTAACTTTTGTAAATTATGTAAATATTTTGAATATTCTATTGATTTTAAATTTTCTTTGAACAAGTGATTCACCTCACCGACCACCCTATTATTTAGGCACAAGATCGTCACGACTACAAGATCGATCACCTTTTTATTTATGGACAAGATCACCATAACCACAAGATCGATCACCCTTTTATTTAGGCACAAGATTGCCCTGATAACAGGATCGATCACCCTTTTATTTGGGCACAAGGTCACCCTAACCACAAGATTGATCACCCTTTTATTTGGGCACAAGATCGTCCCGGCCACAAGATCGACTAACTTTAATTTTGCAACTCTTATGTGAACTCTATTATTTTATAGCTCTCATGCGAACTTATCTATTTGGTCATGAGATTAGCCCAAGCATGAGATCGCTCACTTTTTAATTTCGTAGCTCTCATGTGAACTTATCTGTTTGGCCATGAGATCGGCCCGAGCACGAGATCACTCACTCTATAATTTTGTAGCTCTCATGCGAACTGTATTATTTCATAGCTCTCACACAAACTTATCTATTTGGCCATGAGATCAGCCCAAGCACGAGATTGCTCACTTTTTTAATTTCGCAGCTCTCATGCGAACCCTACTATTTCGTAGCTCTCATATGAACTTATATATTTGGCCACGAGATCGGCCTAAATATGAGATTACTCTAGTTTACTCATGTAGTTTTTTGATTATGCGCAGGTCACATAGATTGTTTAAGTAATGCAATATACCAAAAGCAACATACAGAGATTGCAAAAAAAAAGGAAACTGTATTTATTAAAAGACCTCAATGAAGCAGAACTATAGTAGAAAGTTCTAGAAACAGGCTGAATCAGAATATAAAGGGAAAAACCTATGACTAAGAAGAAGGACTAGCCGCAGAGGGCCTTACCCTAGCTGATTAGAGCCTATGAACTGCCAAGGACTTCAACTTTCTTTTTCTAATGCACCTCTGGTGGCAGCACTGTAGCTTCTTATTTTCTTTGGCCTCCAGCTCCCTTTCTAATTTGCTAAAGGAGCAAATCAAAAAGAGCTAAGAACTTGGCCGATCGAACAATTGCCTCACAGTCATGCCGAGAGGGCGTAGTCTAAGATCCATATGAGATCCCTCCATGTTATCAGAGAAGTCGAATCTTCTGATTTCTTTATGCAGCAGACCATACACACCTCGTTGGAAAGCCAAAATGCCAGAAACAATAGTGGTTTGTTAGGAGACACCATGGTTTGCTCAGTGCAGAGGCAGAAGGGATTCCCGCTCCCTTATATAGAGTCAAGCCCAGCTCCATCGAAGGATCCAGATACATCCCCCTAACAGTCATCATTTATTACCTCAGAAAAGGCTAAAGCTAACTCATCACCAATCATCCAACACGTGCCATGAGGGGCATGGCCTAGAGTAGATGAAATGATAGTCTCAGAGGAAGAATTTGACTAAACAAAAACCGTAGAGTCTTAACTCCCAGCCCGTAAAGTGAGGTGAGAGTTGGGGGGGCTGATGTTATATTTGAAATTTGGTTCACCCAAGTTGGACTCGTGAGTGGCTTGAGAGTGGCAAAGGGCTAGCTCGAAGAATGCTCAGATCACTATGCCTTCAGTTTGTATTGCATTGCGACCTCTCCAACTTGAGCTCATGCATGACAGAGTGAGCTTGACTTCAACTTTGACTTCCCCATCTTGAGGATGAGCATGTTCCCAAACTGAACGATCTGGTTAATGAAGTATGACTAGTGACCTGGGAGCTCGCTAGATCAAAGACTCATTAACACCTTGCCCAGCAAACACGCCAGGCCCACTTACTGAAGACAATCTGTAGCAACCGAATAATAAGATTTTTGCATGTTCATTCTGTCTTGTACAATAAATATTGATGTAATAGATTTATTGCATAAGAAATTACTATTGTAACCTCCTTTCCTTTATAAATATAAGGAAGGAGCCTTCTACAAAGGAGGGACCGGGGAGATAAGCAGAAACTCTACAAAAATAGAGAGAATACTAGAATATGCCAGAAAGATGAAAGGAAGAAAACCTATATTCTGAGATGTTTGTTGAGATACTTTCACAACAATACACTACTGTGGACGTAAGGTCCAGTTATACCCGGATTTGGCCTAACCACATTAAAAACCTTGTGTCTTTTTATTGCTTTTCCCTTTTTCCTTGTGTGTTTTGCTGATTTGTTATGTCTGAACCAGTTGATGGTCAGAGATCCCAAAAGAATCCCCCCATTCGCTGGAGTTTGGCTCGATACCAAAATTCGACATCAACAACTTCTAATATGGGATTTTAATGCCTTGTTAAATTATGGAGATAAGGTCAAAGGACGTATGATGTGGCCTTTGGGGAATTCTTGAATGAAATGGGTGGTATTGACATAAATTTTGAAGGTGCTAAATTTACATGGTCAAACAATGGAGTTAATGAAGCTAACATTAAAGAGAGGTTGGACAGGGCTATTTGTCGTCCTCTTTAGCAAACTTTATATCATAGGGGAGGATTAATGAATCTTATCAGTCATCATTTAGATCATTGCCCTATTTTACTAGCTACTTATGCAAATTCTGATCTTAGACCATGGCCATTTTGATTTTTACAAGCTTGGTTATAGGATTCTAGTTTGCAAGGAAGTTATTAAAAATGTCTAGGGTAAAGATGTTGTTAGTTCTAGTGCTTTTAAACTTGTTTAAAAATCTAAGAATGTTAAAAGAAAGCTTCAAACATGGAATTGAGAGACCTTTGCTGCCATAAATCATGTGAAACTTGGTTATAGGATGGAAATACTAATTCCCACTTTTTCCACTTATCTATGGTGATTAGGTGGAGGCATAATAACATCTCAACTATCTAAACAAGCTCTGGTCAATGGCTTAGAGTTCAAGATCTGATTGGAGACTATTTGTTCATAATTTTTCAAAACTATTCTCTTCTTCTAGTATCCCAATGGATCCTGAGTTAAACAATCTAAAACCTAAGATAATTATTGATGAAGACAACATAACAATATCTGCTATTCTGGATAGTGCTGACGTTAGGAATGTGTTGAAGGCCATGGATGCCATGAAAGCTCTAGGCCTTGATGGTATGTCAGGGCTTTTTTATAAGGAGTGTTAGGATATTATGGGTGACCAAGTTGCTAATGTTGTCTAATCTTTTTTTTCGATCTAGGTTTATGCTCAAGGAACTTAATTTGAACCATCTTGTGTTGATATTGAAAGAAGATGCCGCTAGTGAATTTGCTAACTTCAAACCTATTAGTTTATGTACTTTAACTTGCAAATTAATTTTGAAGATTCTGACTAATTTGATGAGACTACTGATCAAATGTTGATTTTTCCAACCCAATTTGCTTTTATGCCTAGTAGATAGATAATTAAGAATGGTTTGTTAGCTTATGAGCTACCCTTCACTATGAGGAAAAAGTCAAGGAAAGGTGGATTGATGGGAATTAAGCTGGATATGGAAAAAGCTTATGATCGGGTAGAATGGGATTTCATCTTGCGAATTATGAAACTATTTGGTTTTAATGATACATTTGTTTATGGGGTGAAGTAGTGTATTTCTACAGTTTCATTTTCCCTATTCCATAATGGCTCTACCATGGTTCTTTCCAACCTTTAAGAGGAATTAGGCAAGGTGATCCACTCTCTCCATATTTATTTATTCTTTTCTTACAAGTTTTAATGAGAATTTTTTTATGAGTAGAGCAAATGGATAAATTTCATGGTATTCAATTGTTAAAGGTAGTCCATCCATATCATACCTTATGTTTGCAGAAGATATAGTACCTTTTACTAGGGCAAATATGAGTGAGGCAAAGGAATTATGGGAATATATCTGGTTGTATGAAGCCTGGTCAAAGCAAAAAGTTATTATTGCTAAATCTAGTATATTTTTCTCTTCTAATACTTTAAAGAGAGTTAAATAGGATATTCAAAGATATTTGGGACTTGGTCCAATAAGATGGGATGCCAAATACTTATACTCCTATGTTTTTCTAAGAATTGGACTTTAAATTTTAAATATTTGATTGATATAGTCCAAGGTAGATTGCAAGGTTGGAAAAAAAAGATGTTTACATGGGGGGAGGGTTACTTTGATCAATTCAATGGTTCAGACTATGCCTTTTTCACTAAATTGGTATGGTTATTGGTTATAGAAGAAGATAATCTTTGGGTAAAATGTTTTTCAAAAAAATGTTGAGGGGATAAAATTTCTTACATTTAAATCCTTATTCAAAGTTATCTCTAGTGTGGAAAAGGATTATGGAATCAGTGAAGACCCTAAAAAAGGGAGTTGGTTATATAATTTGAAATAGAGATAACATCTATTTAGATAAAGATCTATAGGTCCCTTTTTGTGAAGACTATAAGCCTTGTCTATCTATTACCTAATATTCAGTTCCCTATAAATTTTCCTCGCAAATCATTGAGCTTACCACATATATTGAAATGGTGTAAAGGTTTTTTATGGAAGATGATATGGCCAAAATTGTTGAGATTAGAGTTCTAGAATATGAAGAAGATGAGATGAAATGGGTGTTAAAGGTGTTTGGTAATTTTCAGTGAAGTCTACATACCATGATAAAAATATTTCACGATTCAATTCCAATATCTCTCCTATTTGGCATTTATTATGGAAATCTCAAATCCATTATCGTTTAAGGTAGTTTGCTAGAGGTTTGGGAAAGGTTTGGTTCTAATGCAAGATAGAATTCATATATTTGCTAATTTAGTTGATGTCTCTTCTACTTTATATGGAGCTCCTATTGAGAATGACATTCATGTCATGGCCAAATGTGATATTATTAGACACCTATGATTCAAATTGCTAGGTTTTCATGTAGGTAATTTTTAAGTCATGAATCCTATTGAATTTTTACTCACCATTTTTAATTTCAATAATAGGATTTCTTATAGCTTATCCATGAAGGAATCTAGGAAAATTATTACAATTGTAGTAATCATTATCAAAAGGGTATGAGAGGTTCGAAATGCCCTAACTCATCATGGGGGGAATTAAATTTGGATTGTATAACAAGTTAGGTAGAGATTGACCTTAATTCAAAGATGAAGTGGTTCTGATCTGATTCATCATCGAGGCATCAATTGAAGGCAACAAGCTGGCTCTCTCCATTGAAAGGTTGCATGAAATTGAAGATGTTGCTTGACAAAATGGCATGGCCATCATAGTTATGGCTCATGATCACCTAGTAGAATTTTAAGGCATTTGGTTTGGGAAGCTGTGAACCCACTCATCTAATGAGATGAAGGCTCAAGCTATGTTGCTAGCTTCTCACATCGCGAGTTCATTTTAGTGCTTTAGGGTTTTGGTCAAGGTTGATTGCAAGTTTGTTGTTGAAACTGCTCTTGAGTTGATTCAATGCCCTTGGATAATATTAGCTTATGTGGAGGACATTAAGACTATTTTAGAACACTTAGATTTTATTTCATTATTTTGGATTTCTACATTAGGACTTTTGTGGCTTATAAAGGGTAAAATGGATTTTTAATGCAATTAGGGGTGGGTCTAGTTTTGTATTAGACAGTTGTCACACCCCAACTTGGAAGTGTGACCGGTGTAAGAAGACATCCCATATGCCCTCCAACAAGCCTAACACATAGGCATGCAATGCACTTTTTGATAAAAGCTTTAATATGAATAATAAATGAAATTTCTCAAAAGCACTTGTATTTTGATTTTGTGTCAAAGAAAGATTTTTACAAAAATCCAATAGCATTTCCTTTGTTTCTCCGAAGTTTCCCACTACAAAAAAAAAAGCATTTTGGCGATCGAAATTTGCAACCGAAAATTTCGATTGCTAATTGAGACCGATTTGCCACCGATCTACCACTGCTTTGTGGCTGGTTGAGCGAGAGGAAATTTGGAAGGTATAGCCACTGAATCAGCGATCGAATAGTTTGGTTGCAACAATTTAGTCACTGTTCGGTCACTGAATAGTCGCAAATAGTCTAAAGTACAATTTTGTTTGTTGGAATGGATTTTGCGATCGAATATTTCGGTGGCCGTATTTAGTTTAGCGACCGAATATTTCGGTCGTAAGTTTTTAAGGGCAAAATTAAAACTGCGTCGTAGCAGTTCCCCCATTTTGTCATCCCCAACCCTAAGCCCTGTTACCCCTCCCATTGAAGCCTTCTCTCGCTCAGCTCTCTTCTCCCGTCGAAGCCTTCTCTCGCTCAGCTCTCTTCTGCCATCGAACCAGACCCAAGGTAAGAAATTTTGGTTTTCTTGATGATGAATATGTGTTTTTGAACTGCTATTTATGTCAGATTAATTATTATTTTTGTGCCTCTATGATGGGTTCCGTGTTCAGTCCGACATTTTAACAATATTGTGGTTTTGTTATGCAATTTGAGACAACTTATAACGAATGCAAGTTAAGACACTACAAATTAGTTAATGACCAAC